>JABBCR010000771.1:31992500-32190000 GCA_014849445.1 Cercopithecus mona
ACACACACATACATATATATACACACACCCTCATCTCAAAACTTACTTATTCATTTATTTATTTCTTTATTTATTTATTTTCATTTTTATTTATTTATTTTTGAGACAGAGTCTCGCTCTGTCACCCAGTCTGGAGTGCGGTGGCGCGATCTCGGCTCACTGCAACCTCCGCCTCCTGGGTTCACGCCATTCTCCTGCCTCAGCCTCCTGAGTAGCTGGGACGACAGGCGCCCACCACCACGCCCGGCTAATTTTTTTTATGTTTAGTAGACACGGGGTTCCACCATATTGCCCAGGCTGGTCTCGAACTCCTGACCTTGTGATCCACCTGCCTCGGCCTCCCAAAGTGCTAGGATGACAGGCGTGAGCCGCCACGCCCTGCCAAGATTTTTTTATAAGCCCTCATATCAAAACTTTTATTTATTTAATTATTGATCTATTTATTTTTGAGACAGAGTCTCACTCTTCTGCCCACGCTGGAGTGCAGAGGCACAATCTCGACTCACTGCAACCTCTGCCTCCTGGGTTCAAGTGATTCTCCTGCCTCAGCCTCCCGAGTAGCTGGGATGACAGGCGCCCACCACCACGTCCGGCTAATTTTAGTATTTTTAGTAGAGATAAGGTTTCACCGTGTTAACCAGGCTGGTCTCGAACTCCTGACCTCACCATCCACCCACCTCGGCCTCCCAAAGTGCTGGGGTGACAGGCGTGAGCCACGCTCAAAAGTAAAATCTAAAACTAGCAATTCTCCACGTGCCCACCTACAAGAGCAAGGCTTCTGAAAGAAGAATCTGTGACTTACGTCTCCTCGAGGGTTCGTGAATGCAGGGTGCACAGAGAAGAATCTGTGACTTACGTCTCCTCGATGGTTCATGAATGCAGGGTGCACAGAAGACAACAGAGAAATCAGAATGGTTAGAGCACTAACTCAAGTTAGGGGTCCCTCCAAAGAAAAGTCCAGCAACCCATCAGACCCCATTTTCTTGTGACTATGTGACAAACACTGAGCTATCAACCACCCAGGGACAGAAACGGAAAGAACAAGCAGATACACACGCCATCCTGGTCACTCTCCCTCTACTGTGGTTTGGCTACGTCCCCACCCAAATCTCATCTTTAATTGCAGTTCCCGTCATTTCCACGTATCGTGCGAGGGACCCAGTGGGAGATACTTGAATCGTGGGGGCCGTATCCCCCATACTGCTCTCATCACAGTGAATAAGTCTCACAAGAGCTGATGGTTTCCTAAGAGGAAACCCCTTTCACTTGGCTGTCATTCTTCTGTCTTGACCGCCGCCATGTAAGACATGCCTTTCCCCCTCCTTTGCTTCCGCCATGATTGGGAAGTCTCCAAAGCCACGTGGAACTGTGAGCCCATTAAATTTCTTTTTCTTTATAAATTACCCAGTCTTGGGTATGTCTCTATCAGCAGCATAAAAATGGACTAATCCACTCTCCCAAAGGTAACCCCTCTTCTCACTTCCAGCAGAAGTTAGAAGCAACCAGCGCGGTTGCTTCCAAACTTTGCAGGACTGAGCCCATTCCACGTATGGTCTTGTGTGTGTGGCTCCTTCGTCACACCCCCACGACTTTCAGTTTGTGAAAGCCACAGCCAGGCTGTTGGGCACAGGACTGGTTTGTTCATTCTTGTTACTTTGGGATAGGTGATTGCATGAATATACCACAATCCACGTATCCAACTGTTGATATTGGGATGGGTGTCAGTTTCAGCTGTTACAAATTATACTGCCGTGAACATTCTATTTTTTTTTTATTTTATTTTACTTTAAGTTATTAAAGTAAAAAAGTTATTAAAGAAAAAAGTTATTAAAGTTATTAAAGATACACGCAGAATGTGCAGGTGCGTTACACAGGTATACACGTGCCATGGCGGTTTGCTCCACTCATCAATCCATCATCTAAACCCTGCGTGCATTATATATTTGTCCTAATGCTACCCCTCTCCTTTTCCCCCACCCCCAAACAGGCCCCAGTGTGTGATGTTCCCCTCCCTGTGTCCATGTATTCTCTTTGTTCAACTCCCACTTATGAGTGAGAACATGCGTACACCACCATGAACATTCTCGCAAGATGTGTTTTGGGTGAGTGCCTGTGGATGCTTTTTTGCTAGACCCATGCCTAGAGGCAGAATTGCTAGGGGTATAGACCATGCCTTACTTTAGTAGATGCAATCACATGGTTTTCCCAAATGTTCACGTCAATTACACTTTCCGCATCGAGGAGTTCCAGTTGCTCCCTGACCTTGTCAGTGTGTACTACCGTATCGTTTTCATTTTAGCCATTCTGGTGAAAGTGTGGTGACTTTGCTTTGTGGTTTTCACCCATCTTTTCCTGTTTATTACCGAGGCCCTCACTCGAAGGAAGAAACATCCAATGATTTATTTCTTGTTTGTTTGTTTGTTTTGAGATGGAGTTTCCCTCGTCGCCCAGGCTGGAGCGCAATGGTGCAATCTCAGCTCACCGCAACTTCTGCCTCCCAGGTTGAAGCAATGCTCCCACCTCAGCCTCCCAGGTAGCTGGGATTACAGGCACACACCACCACATCCAGCTAGTTTTGTATATTTTTTCTAGAGACAGGGTTTTGCCTTGTCAGCCAGGCTGGTCTCAAACCCCTGACCTCAGGTGATCCACTCCCCTCGGTCTCCCAAAGTGCTGGGATTACAGGTGTGAGTCACTGCACCCGGCTACATCCAGTAATTTCTCAAGGTCACATCAAGAAGTCTGTGACAAAATTAGCCACGCATGGTGGCGAGCGCCTGTAATCCCAGCTACTCAGGAGGCTGAGGCAGGAGAATGGCGTGAACCCAGGAGGTGGAGCTTGCAGTGAGCCAAGATCGTGCCACTGCACTCCAGCCTGGGTGACAGAGAAAGACTCTGTCTCAGAAAAAAAAAAAAAAGATCTGTGACAAAATCAAGACCTAACACCCTGACTCCTAACACAGAGCTTTTTCCACAACTGCCATAATATCATCACCAGTGACACGGCGTCAGCAATATTGGTTGGTCCCACATCTTCTTCCCTTCATATTATATACCCTGAAGTTATATTCGCATGTCCAGCACATCTTTTTTTCTTTTTTTTTTTTTTTTCTTGAGATGGAGTCTTGCTCTGTCACCAACACTGGAGTGCTCACTGCAAGCTCCGCCTCCCAGGTTCAAGCGATTCTCCTGCTTCAGCCTCCCGAGTAGCTGGAAGTGTCTTTAAGGAAGAGCCTTGAAGACACTCTCCTCCTGTACTCTAGATCGGTCCCTAGGACTTTTCCATCCTGACCCTCCATCCTCTCCTTTACACCAGCACTGGTGCCATAAATCTCAAGGTGCTTTTTATTTTATTTTATTTATTTATTTATTTATTTATTTATGAGATGAAGTCTTGCTCTGTCACCCAGGCTGGAGTGCAGTGGCCCCATCTCGGCTCACTGCAACCTCCACCTCCAGGGTTCAAGCGATTCTCCTGCCTCAGCCGCCCGAGTAGCTGGGATTGCAGGTGCCACCACCGTGCCCAGCTAATTTTTGTATTTTTAGTAGAGACGGGGTTTCATCATGTTGGCCAGGTTGGTCTCCAACTCCTGACCTTGTGATCCACCCACCTCAGCCTCCCAATATGCTGGGATTACAGGCGTGAGCCACCGCACCAAGCCCTCCTCCTCCTTCTCCTCCTCCTTCTCCTCCTCCTCCTCCTCCTCCTCCTCCTCCTCCTCCTCCTCCTCCTCCTCCTCCTCCTCCTCCTCCTTCTTCTTCTTCTTCTTCTTCTTCTTCTTCTTCTTCTTCTTCTTCTTCTTCCTCGAGATGGGGGTCTCACTCTGTTGCCCAGGCTGGAACGCAGTGACACTATCATGGCTTATTGTAGCCTTGAACTCCTATATTCAAGTAATCCTCCCACCTCAGCCTCCTGAGTAGCTGGGACTACAGGCATGTGCCACCATGCCTGGCTAACATGTATATATATATATATTTTTTTTTTATTTTTAATTTTATTGTTTTTGAGACTGAGATTCACTCTTCTTGCCCAGGCTGCAGTACAGAGGTACAATCTCAGCTCACTGCAAGCTCCACCTCCTGGGTTCATGCCATTCTCCTGCCTCAGCCTCCCGAGTACCTGGGACTACAGGCGCCCGCCACCGCGCCCAGCTAGTTTTTTGTATTTTTAGTAGAGACGGGGTTTCACCGTGTTAGCCAGGATGGTCTCGATCTCCTGACCTCGTGATCCGCCCGTCTCGGCCTCCCAAAGCGCTGGGATGACAGGTGTGAGCCACCGCGCCCGGCCGATATGCTCCATTTCTAACCACGGTATCTGCAAAGGGAACCTGACTTAGAAATAGGATCTTTGCAGATGTAAACACTCATTTATGCCTAGTGTTCCATTTTTGGAACTCTAGGCATGTGGAAGTTCTTTATCTCCTACTCCCCAACATCATCATCAAGGTCTGACTGCAAAAATTCTACAAACTTGCAACCTTGGGCTTACATAGGTTAAGAGGTACGTGACTAGGGGGTCATCCTGGGTTCGGATGGACCTTAATGACTAGACTCACCATAAAAGAGACGAGAGAGTTTGTGAAAACACACACGGCCGTCAAGACCACGGTGAAGGTGACGGCAGAGACTGGAAAGACGCGTCTGCAAACCAGGGGCCACCGAAGATGGCTGCGGTCACCAGAACATAAGAGCAAGGCATGACGTGAATAAGCTATCACAGTTTCCAGAAGGAACCAACCCCACAGACACCTTCGTCGCAGCCTCCTGGCCTCCTGGACAAGCAGAGAAGCTTATTGCTGCTGCTTCATGCTCCCTCCAACCCCAGTTTGTGGTCATTTTTTTTTTATGGTAGCCCCAGGGGACTTCTACAGACAGGGCCTGGGTCTGGACGTGGAGGTATGTTGGAGCCACAGTGCTGGGGGCAAATGTGGTTGCCCGTCAGTGAAGTCCCTCTGGGTTGGCCACGTCCTCACAGGTGCGCTCTCCGGGGGGGGGACAAAAGCAGGGACAGCCTCCACCAAGTCCTCAAGAGCCCCTCAAGGCAAGTCAGATAGTGACAAAGGAGGAAGCAGGCCGTCTGATCTCGTGAAGGCTGCCAGACAGGGCTTGTGATATCTGCGGGAGCGCCCCCTCCGACGCCAGCCCCCTTCCCCTCTCTTCTCTCACCCAGTATGAATAAAAACATGAAATTAGTTTTGTGTCAGGAGAACAACCCCTCAGCCACGTGTAACTTATAATTATGATTTCTAAGCTGTTGGACTTGTCAGCATCAAACAACTCACAGCCCGAGACTTCCTGCGGTTTATGACGTGCCCGACGTTCCGGGCTCTCGCTGCGGAAAATTAACCGTGAGTGTCTCATCTGCATTCTGATTTATTAACTATGGTGAGAAGCTGAAATTAGGAAACGTGGACTTCCAGCCGCTGGGACTGCCAGCGTGTCGGCCGGAAGGATCTACGGACGTGCCTGGTGCCTTTTCCGAAACAACAGAGAGATGACCGTGGGCTGGGTTCACCTTCCACTCCTGACCTTGTGATCCACCCACCTCAGCCTCCCAATATGCTGGGATTACAGGCGTGAGCCACCGCACCAAGCCCTCCTCCTCCTTCCTTCCTTCCTTCCTCCTCCTTCCTTCCTTCCTCCTCCTTCCTTCCTTCCTCCTCCTTCCTTCCTTCCTCCTCCTTCCTTCCTTCCTTCCTTCTTCCTTCTTCCTTCCTTCTTTTCTTCCTTCCTTCCTCCTCCTCCTTCTTCTTCTTCTTCCTCGAGATGGGGGTCTCACTCTGTTGCCCAGGCTGGAATGCAGTGACACGATCATGGCTTCTTGAAGCCGTGAACTCCTATATTCAAGTAATCCACCCACCTCAGCCTCCTTTGTAGCTGGGACTACAGGCATGTGCCACCATGCCTGGCTAACATGTATATATATATATATATTTTTTTTATTTTTAATTTTATTGTTTTTGAGACTGAGATTCACTCTTCTTGCCCAGGCTGCAGTACAGAGGTACGATCTCAGCTCACTGCAACCTCCACCTCCTGGGTTCATGCCATTCTCCTGCCTCAGCGTCCCGAGTACCTGGGACTACAGGCGCCCGCCACCGCGCCCAGCTAGTTTTTTGTATTTTTAGTAGAGACGGGGTTTCACCGTGTTATCCAGGATGGTCTCGATCTCCTGACCTCGTGATCCGCCCGTCTCGGCCTCCCAAAGCGCTGGGATGACAGGTGTGAGCCACCGCGCCCGGCCGATATGCTCCATTTCTAACCACGGTATCTGCAAAGGGAACCTGACTTAGAAATAGGATCTTTGCAGATGTAAACACTCATTTATGCCTAGTGTTCCATTTTTGGAACTCTAGGCATGTGGAAGTTCTTTATCTCCTACTCCCCAACATCATCATCAAGGTCTGACTGCAAAAATTCTACAAACTTGCAACCTTGGGCTTACATAGGTTAAGAGGTACGTGACTAGGGGGTCATCCTGGGTTCGGATGGACCTTAATGACTAGACTCACCATAAAAGAGACGAGAGAGTTTGTGAAAACACACACGGCCGTCAAGACCACGGTGAAGGTGACGGCAGAGACTGGAAAGACGCGTCTGCAAACCAGGGGCCACCGAAGATGGCTGGGGTCACCAGAACATAAGAGCAAGGCATGACGTGAATAAGCCATCACAGTTTCCAGAAGGAACCAACCCCACAGACCCCTTCATCGCAGCCTCCTGGACAAGCAGAGAAGCTTATTGCTGCTGCTTCAGGCCCCCTCCAACCCCAGTTTGTGGTCATTTTTTTTTTAATGGTAGCCCCAGGGGACTTCTACAGACAGGGCCTGGGTCTGCACGTGGAGGTATGTTGGAGCCACGGTGCTGGGGGCCAATGTGGTCGCCCGTCGGTGAAGTCCCTCTGGGTTGGCCACGTCCTCACAGGTGCGCTCTCCAGGGGGGGGACAAAAGCAGGGACAGCCTCCACCAAGTCCTCAAGAGCCCCTCAAGGCAAGTCAGATAGTGACAAAGGAGGAAGCAGGCCGTCTGATCTCGTGAAGGCTGCCAGACAGGGCTTGTGATATCTGCGGGAGCGCCCCCTCCGACGCCAGCCCCCTTCCCCTCTCTTCTCTCACCCAGTATGAATAAAAACATGAAATTAGTTTTGTGTCAGGAGAACAACCCCTCAGCCACGTGTAACTTATAATTATGATTTCTAAGCTGTTGGACTTGTCAGCATCAAACAACTCACAGCCCGAGACTTCCTGCGGTTTATGACGTGCCCGACGTTCCGGGCTCTCGCTGCGGAAAATTAACCGTGAGTGTCTCATCTGCATTCTGATTTATTAACTATGGTGAGAAGCTGAAATTAGGAAACGTGGACTTCCAGCCGCTGGGACTGCCCGCGTGTCGGCCGGGAAGGATCTACGGACGTGCCTGGTGCCTTTTCCGAAACAACAGAGAGATGACCGTGGGCTGGGTTCACCTTCCCACTCCTGCCTACCGCAGAACACCCCCCGCTTGGACTGGAATTTCCCTTTGCCCACCCAAATCCTATAAAACGGCCCCACCCTTCTCTCCCTTCGCCGACTCTCTTTTCGGACTCAGCCCGCCTGCACCCACGTGATTAAAAACCTTTATGACTCTCACTACACCTGTTTGGTGGTGTCTTCACATGACACTGGCCAGGTACAAAAAAAGCAGAGTCAGGAGATGCAATCAGGTGAGGAACCTGCGCCGGCCACAGCCACCCTCATCTTAGCTACGGACCTTCAAGCCTCCACATCGGCCTGTGCGTAGAAACAGAAAAATCAAACGGTTCTTGTCCAGCAGCACAGACACCCATGGGACTCACCGTGCACCTGCCCTTTCTGGATGAAAGCCACGGATGACACCTGCCTTTCAGCTTTCTTCGAGTTTCGAGCTTACAGGATTTCTGCAAAATGTGGGGGTGGTCAGCAGACTGTGGGGGGCCAGGTAGCACCGCCCAAGGCCAGTTGCTTCCCTGTGACATCACCTCACGGCCTGCACCTGTGGGCCAGGTACCTGCACCGTAGGAACCCGACTCGGCTACTCACCAGCGGGCCATCCCAGGCCCATGGCCATCCCGTTTCTAGTAGTTTCCTCTGTGAAATGAGAGCCTGGGACTCAGAAGGTAACAGGACTCTGAGAAATCGGGGATCCGTCCGTTCAGTGACCAACTGTCACTTTCTGCCCGTCACCAGCATAAGAAATAGATCCATGTTCTTGATCGTGAGGGAATCTTAATGCCTTGATTTTCTTTCTTTCTTTCTTTCTTTCTTTCTTTCTTTCTTTCTTTCTTTCTTTCTTTCTTTCTTTCTTTTTCTTTCTTTCTTTTTCTTTCTTTCTCCTTTCTTTCCTTCCTTCCTTCTTTCTTTCATTCTTTCTTTTTCTTTCTTTCTGTTTCTTTCTTTCTTTTTTCTCTCCTTCCTTCCTTCCTTCCTTCTTTTTCTTTCCTTCCTTCCTTCTTTCTTTCATTCTTTCTTTTTCTTTCTTTCTTTCTGTTTCTTTCTTTTTTCTCTCCTTCCCTCCTTCTTTCCTTCCTTCCTTCTTGCCCTCCCTCTCTTCCTTCCTTACTTCCTTCCTTCTTTTCTTCCTTCCTTGCTTCCCTCCCTCACTCCCTCCCTCTGTCTCTCCCTCCCTCCCTTCCTTCCTTCCTCCCTCCTTCCTTCCTTCCTTCCTTCCTTCCTTCCTTCCTTCCTTCCTTCCTTCCTTCTTTCCTTCCTTCCCTCTCTTCCTCCCTTCCTCCTCCATGAACCAGTTCAGGACCCCACAGAGCTGCTATGTCCAATGTACCAGAACGGACCTTGTGAGAGATTTCATGTTCTTTTTTTTTTCTTAAAGAAAGCCCTTAACATAACATACACTTCATTCTGGGTCGCACCACACTGACCTCCCCGCTGCCAGCCCAGCCCAGCCGATGTGTGTTAAGATAAGACGGCCTGTGACTGGAGACCATGGCGGGGGGAGGGGAGGAAAGGAGGGGTTAGGGCCTGGAAGAAGGGCCAGTGATGGATAGCTCGATTCTCCAAGGAACATTGCATGCTAAATGAGCCATGCTTGTTAGCAGCGGGGAGTCCCCACAAGGCCCCTGGCAGGTGCGATAGGATATCATCAGGCTGGCTGGGGCCAATGTGAAGCGTCTGCACCATTTTTCTCCCCCTGCCCGCCCCGAACATTCCAAACCTCAGGCCAGAGGCAATAGCAGAGCTGTTTGTTTTACACACCTGGAGATTTCTCAAAAAACTAAAAGTAGAACTAACCTTCAATCGAGCAATTCCACTGCTGGGTATCTCTCCAAAGAAAAACAACTCTTTCTGTCAAAAAGACACCTGCGGCCGGGCACAGGGGCTCACGCCTGTCATCCCAGCACTTTGGGAGGCTGAGGTGGGCGGATCACCTGAGGTCGGGAGTTCGAGACCAGCCTGGCCAACACGGTGAAACCCTGTTTCTTCTAAAAATAAAAAAGAAAAAAAAAAAAAAGAAAATACAAAAAGTAGCCGGGCGTGGTGGCACACACCTGTAATCCCTGCTACTCGGGAGGCTGAAGCGGAGGGTTGAGATGTTATCTAATGGGTACAGTGTACACTATTTGGGTGATGGATACAGTAAAAGCTCTGAGTTCACCATTCTGCAGTCCACACATGCAGCAAAATTGCACTTAAACCCCTTACATCTATAAGAATTTAAAAATAGACCGTGCACAGTTCTTCAGGCCTGTCATCCCAGCACTTTGGGAGGCCGAGGCGGGCGGATCACCTGAGGTCAGGAGTTCGAGACCAGCCTGGCCAACACGGTGAAACCCCGTCTCTACTAAAAACACAAAAATTAGCTGGTCGTGGTGTTGCACGCCTGTCATCCCAGCTACTCAGGAGGCTGAGGCAGGAAAATCACTTGAACCTGGGAGGCGGAGGTTGCGGTGAGCTGAGATGGTGCCACTTTCACCCCAGTGATAGACTGAAACCGTGTCTCAAAAACAGAAAGAAAGAGAGAAAGAGAGAAAGAGAGAAAGAAAGAAAGAAAGAAAGAAAGAAAGAAAGAAAGAGAAAGAAAGAAAGAAAGGAGAGAGGAAGAAAGAAACAGAAAAAAAGAAAGAAAGAAAGGAAAGAAAGAAGGAAAGAGAGAGAAAGAAACAGAAAGAAAGAAAAGAAAGAAAGAAGGAAGGAAAGAAAGAGAGGGAAAGAAAGAGAGAGAAAGAAAGAAAGAAGGAAAGAAAGAGAGAGAAAGAAAGAAAGAAAAAGAAAGAAAGAAGTAGAGAAAGAAAGAAAGAGAGAAAGAAAGAAGGAAAGAAGGAAAGAAAGAAAGAAAGAAAAAGAAAGAAAGAAAGAAAGAAAGAAAGAAAGAAGGAAAGAAAGAAAGAAGGAAGGAAAGAAAGAGAGAGAAAGAAAGAAAGAAAGAAAGAAAGAGAAAGAGAGAGAGAAAGAAAGAAAGAAGGAAAGAAAGAAAGAGAGAAAGAAAGAAAGGGAAAGAAAGAAAGAGGAAAGAAAGAAAAGAGGAAGGAAGGAAGAGAGAGAAAGAGAAGAAAGAAAGAAAGAAAGAAAGAAAGAAAGAAAGAAAGAAAGAAAGAAAGAAAGAAAGAAAGAAAGAAAGAAATAAATAAAGAAAGAAAGAAATAAATAAAGAAAGAAAGAAAGAAAGAAAGAAAGAAAGAAAGAAAGAAAGAAAGAAAGAAAGAAAGAAAGAAAGAAAGAAAGAAAGAAAGAAAGAAAGAAAGAAAGAAAGCTTACAAACAAGTAAACACGCACATGGTAGTTGTCAGTTGGATAAAACAAGATCCCCTTGAAGGTTGACCCGATTTACAGTTTTCCTGGATTTGACTGAGGTCAGGGGTCTGGTCAAGATGGAGCTTGGAGGGTATCACAAAGCAAAGAGACATTTCACCTGGAGATTTCTCAAAAACTAAAAGTAGATCTACCCTTCAATCGAGCAATTCCACTGCTGGGTATCTCTCCAAAGAAAAACAACTCTTTCTGTCAAAAGACACCTGCGGCCGGGCACAGGCTCACGCCTGTCATCCCAGCACTTTGGGAGGCTGAGGTGGGCGGATCACCTGAGGTCGGGAGTTCGAGACCAGCCTGGCCAACACGGTGAAACCCTGTTTCTTCTAAAATAAAAAAAAAAAAAAGAAAATACAAAAAGTAGCCGGGCGTGGTGGCACACACCTGTAATCCCTGCTACTCGGGAGGCTGAAGCGGAGGGTTGAGATGTTATCTAATGGGTACAGTGTACACTATTTGGGTGATGGATACAGTAAAAGCTCTGAGTTCACCATTCTGCCGTCCACACATGCAGCAAAATTGCATAAACCCCTTACATCTATAAGAATTTAAAAATAGACCGTGCACAGTTCTTCAGGCCTGTCATCCCAGCACTTTGGGAGGCCGAGGCGGGCGGATCACCTGAGGTCAGGAGTTCGAGACCAGCCTGGCCAACACGGTGAAACCCCGTCTCTACTAAAAACACAAAAATTAGCTGGTCGTGGTGTTGCACGCCTGTCATCCCAGCTACTCAGGAGGCTGAGGCAGGAAAATCACTTGAACCTGGGAGGCGGAGGTTGCGGTGAGCTGAGATGGTGCCACTTTCACCCCAGTGATAGACTGAAACCGTGTCTCAAAAACAGAAAGAAAGAGAGGAAGAGAGAAAGAGAGAAAGAAAGAAAGAAAGAAAGAAAGAAAGAAAGAAAGAGAAAGAAAGAAAGAAATGAGAGAGGAAGAAAGAAACAGAAAAAAAGAAAGAAAAGAAGGAAAGAAAGAAGGAGAGAGAAAGAAACATAAAGAAAGAAAAGAAAGAAAGAAGGAAGGAAAGAAAGAGAGGGAAAGAAAGAGAGAGAAAGAAAGAAAGAAGGAAAGAAAGAGAGAGAAAGAAAGAAGGAGAGAAAGAAAGAAAGAAAAAGAAAGAAAGAAGGAGAGAAAGAAAGAAAGAGAGAAAGAAAGAAGGAAAGAAGGAAAGAAAGAAAGAAAGAAAAAGAAAGAAGGAAAGAAAGAAAGAAAGAAGGAAAGAAAGAAAGAAGGAAGGAAAGAAAGAGAGAGAAAGAAAGAAAGAAGGAAAGAAAGAGAAAGGAGAGAAAGAAAGAAAGAAAAAGAAAGAAAGAAGGAGAGAAAGAAAGAAAGAAAAGAAAGAAAGAAAGAAAGAAAGAAAGAAAGAGAAAGAAAAAGAAAGAAGGAAAGAAAGAAAGAAGGAAAGAAGGAAAGAAGGAAAGAAAGAAAGAAAGAAAGAAAGAAAGAGAAAGAAAGAAAGAAAGAAAGAAAGAAAGAAAGAAAGAAAGAAAGAAAGAAAGAAAGGAAGAAAGAAAGAAAGAAAGAAAGAAGGAAAGAAAGAAGGAAAGAAAGAAAGAAAGAAAGAAGGAGAGAAAGAAAGAAGGAAAGAAAGGAAGAAAGCTTACAAACAAGTAAACACGCACATGGTAGTTGTCAGTTGGATAAAAACAAGATCCCCCTTGAAGGTTGACCCGATTTACAGTTTTCCTGGATTTGACTGAGGTCAGGGGTCTGGTCAAGATGGAGCTTGGAGGGTATCACAAAGCAAAGAGACATTTCACCTGGATTTCCTCCTCCCAGTCAGTCATGCATAGAAACACTGCGTGTGTGTGTGTGTGTGTGTTTGCCTGACTGCACACACACGTGAGAGCTTCTGCATGGCCACAGCAAGAATCTAGCAAAGAGAAAATTAGCAGGTGCCAACTCCCAGGCATAAATGTGTAACCACACTGTGTGCACACACGTGCGAGAGTTTGTGCATGGCCACAGCAAGAATCTAGCAAAGAATAAATCTGGATATGCCTCCTCCCAGGCATGCATATATATCCACACTGTGTTTGCATGTGTGTGCATGTATGTATGTGCATGTTTGCATGACTACACACGTGTGAGAGCTTGTGCATGGCTGGACCAAGAATCTAACAGAGAAGAAATCTGCATATATGTCCTCCCAAGAATGCATGTGTAACCTCACTGTGTGTGCATGTATGTGCATATGTGTGTGTGTGCATATGTGTGCCTGAGCGCACACACACCTGAGAGTTTGTGCATGGCCACAGCAAGAATCTAGCAAAGAATAAATCTGCATATGCCTCCTCCCAGGCAGCCATGTGTATCCACACTGCGTGTGCATGCCTGAGTGTGCATATTCGCATGATTGCACACGTGTGAAAGATTGTGCCTGGCTGGAGTAACAATCTAGCAAAGACAAAATCTGCATGTGTCACCTCCCAGGCATGCACGTGTACCCACACTGTGTGTGCATGTGTGTGCATGCATATGTGTGCATGTTTGCATGAGTACACACATGTGAGAGCATCTGTAAGATAACAGCAAGAATCTAGTCAAGTGGAAATCAGCACGTGCCACCTCCCAGGTATGCATATGTATATCCGGACTGTGTGTGCAAGTGTGTGCATGCGTGTGTGTGCATGTTTGCATGAGTGCATACTTGTGAGAGCTTGTGCATGGCTGGAGCAAGAATCTAGCAAAGAATAAATCTGCATATACCTCCTCCCAGGCATGCATATATATCCACACTGTGTTTGCATGTGTGTGCATGTATGTATGTGCATGTTTGCATGACTACACACGTGTGAGAGCTTCTGGATGGCTGCAGCAAGAATCTAGACGAGAAGTAATCTGCATAGATGTGCTCCAGAGAATGCATGTGTAACCTCACTGTGTGTGCATGTATGTGCATATGTGTGTGTGTGTGCATATGTGTGCCTGAGCACACACACCTGAGAGTTTGTGCATGGCCACAGCAAGAATCTAGCAAAGAATAAATCTGCATATGCCTCCTCCCAGGCAGCCATGTGTATCCACACTGCGTGTGCATGCCTGAGTGTGCATATTCGCATGATTGCACACGTGTGAAAGATTGTGCCTGGCTGGAGTAACAATCTAGCAAAGACAAAATCTGCATGTGTCACCTCCCAGGCATGCACGTGTACCCACACTGTGTGTGCATGTGTGTGCATGCATATGTGTGCATGTTTGCATGAGTACACACATGTGAGAGCATCTGTAAGATAACAGCAAGAATCTAGTCAAGTGGAAATCAGCACGTGCCACCTCCCAGGTATGCATATGTATATCCGGACTGTGTGTGCAAGTGTGTGCATGCGTGTGTGTGCATGTTTGCATGAGTGCATACTTGTGAGAGCTTGTGCATGGCTGGAGCAAGAATCTAGCAAAGAATAAATCTGCATATACCTCCTCCCAGGCATGCATATATATCCACACTGTGTTTGCATGTGTGTGCATGTATGTATGTGCATGTTTGCATGACTACACACGTGTGAGAGCTTGTGCATGGCTGGACGAAGAATCTAACAGAGAAGAAATCTGCATATATGTCCTCCCAAGAATGCATGGGTAACCTCACTGTGTGTGCATGTATGTGCATATGCGTGTGTGTGCACATGTGTGCATGGCACACACGTGAGAGTTTGTGCATGGCCACAGCAAGAACCTAGCAAAGAATAAATCTGCATATGCCTCCTCCCAGGCAGGCATGTGTGTCCACACTGTGTGTGCATGTGTGTGCATGCATATGTGTGCATGTTTGCATGACTACACACATGTGAGAGCATCTGTACAATAACAGCAAGAATCTAGTCAAGTGGAGATCAGCACCTGCCACCTCCCAGGTATGCATATGTATATCCGGACTATGTGTGCAAGTGTGTGCATGCGTGTGTGTGCATGTTTGCATGAGTGCATACTTGTGAGAGCTTGTGCATGGCTGGAGCAAGAATCTAGCAAAGAATAAATCTGCATATACCTCCTCCCAGGCATGCATATATATCCACACTGTGTGTGCTTGTGTGGGCATGTATGTGCATATGCGTGTGTGTGCATGTTTGCATGACTACACACGTGTGAGAGCTTGTGCATGGCTGGACGAAGAATCTAACAGAGAAGAAATCTGCATATATGTCCTCCCAAGAATGCATGGGTAACCTCACTGTGTGTGCATGTATGTGCATATGCGTGTGTGTGCACATGTGTGCATGAGCGCACACACACGTGAGAGTTTGTGCATGGCCACAGCAAGAACCTAGCAAAGAATAAATCTGCATATGCCTCCTCCCAGGCAGGCATGTGTGTCCACACTGTGTGTGCATGTGTGTGCATGCATATGTGTGCATGTTTGCATGACTACACACATGTGAGAGCATCTGTACAATAACAGCAAGAATCTAGTCAAGTGGAGATCAGCACCTGCCACCTCCCAGGTATGCATATGTATATCCGGACTATGTGTGCAAGTGTGTGCATGCGTGTGTGTGCATGTTTGCATGAGTGCACACTTGTGAGAGCTTGTGCATGGCTGGAGCAAGAATCTAGCAAAGAATAAATCTGCATATACCTCCTCCCAGGCATGCATATATATCCACACTGTGTTTGCATGTGTGTGCATGTATGTATGTGCATGTTTGCATGACTACACACGTGTGAGAGCTTGTGCATGGCTGGACGAAGAATCTAACAGAGAAGAAATCTGCATATACCTCCTCCCAAGAATGCATGGGTAACCTCACTGTGTGTGCATGCATGTGCATATGTGTGTGTGTGCACATGTGTGCCTGAGTGCACACACACGTGAGAGTTTGTGCATGGCCACAGCAAGAACCTAGCAAAGAATAAATCTGCATATGCCTCCTCCCAGGCAGCCATGTGTATCCACACTGCGTGTGCATGCCTGAGTGTGCATATTCGCATGATTGCACACGTGTGAAAGATTGTGCCTGGCTGGAGTAACAATCTAGCAAAGACAAAATCTGCACGTGTCACCTCCCAGGCATGCACGTGTACCCACGCTGTGTGCACATGTGTACGCATGCATGCACGTGTACCCACACTGTGTGCACATGTGTACGCGTGCATGCACGTGTACCCACGCTGTGTGCACATGTGTACGCGTGCATGCACGTGGACCCAAGCTGTGTGCACATGTATGCAGCGTGCATGCACGTGTACCCACGCTGTGTGCACATGTGTACGCGTGCATGCACGTGTACCCACGCTGTGTGCACATGTGTACGCGTGCATGCACGTGTACCCACGCTGTGTGCTCATATGCACGCATGAGATGACACGCACACCAGCAACAAAAGAACCCTGCAGCCCGAAGCCCACAGAGACGTTCAACAAACAGCCCCTGACCCGCTCATTGCCACTGCCATACAAATCAACTCCTGGGCTCCGCCCCACCTCCCTGCTTCTTCCAACAGGACAAGGTCAAACGCTGTGTCCTCGTGGGCTATAAATATGCTTCCTACAGCCCTGGCTGGCTCCCAGCCCGCCTAATGAACGCCTACCTGACATTTGTTTTCACAACGGCAAGCGTCACAACGTTCCCCCCTCTAATCCCCTGCCTAATTCAATCTTTCTGCAGATCAAATGCGCACACGGGCCCTGACAGATCTCTCAGTCACTTTCCATGAAGGACGGGGCTGCAGCCCTGTTTCAATTTGTCATCACACACACGGCCGGCCAGGGCCCCGGGAAAGGACAGGCCCCTTCTGACTGTCTTCCCACTGTCTCTCCCTGTTTTCTTTTCCATATTCCTTTTTCTTTTTCTCCTTTCTTCCTTCTTTCTTTCTCTTCTTTCTCTTCTTTCCTTTTCCCTTCCCTTCCCTTCTCTTCCCTTCCCTTCCCCTTCCTTCCTTCCTTCCTTTCTTCCTTCCTTCCTTCCTTTCTTCCTTCCTTCCTTCCTTTTCTCTTTCTTTCTTGTTTCTCGTTCTTTCTCTCTCTTGTTTCTTTCTTTCTTTCTCTTTCTTTCTTTCTTTCCTTTCTCTTCTTTCCCTTTCCCTTCCCTTCTCTTCCCTTCCCTTCTCTTTCCTTCCTTCCTTCCGTCTCTCCTTCCTTCCTTCCTTTCTTCCTTCCTTCCTTCCTTCCTTCCTTTCTTTCTTTCTTTCTTTCTTTCTTTCTTTCTTTCTTTCTTTCTTTCTTTCTTTCTTTTTCTTTCTTTCCTTCTTTCTCTTTCTTTCTTTCTTTCTTTCTTTCTCTTCCTTCCTTCCGTCCTTCTGTCTCTCCTTTCTTTCTGTTTCTTTCTTTCTTTTCTTTTCCTTTCCTTTCTTTTCTTCTCCTTCCTTCCTTTCTTTCTTTCTCTTTCCCTTCCTTCCTTCCTTCCTTCCTTCCTTCCTTCCTTCCTTCATTCCTCCCTCACTTTCTTCTTTCTTTGTCCCTCCCTCCCTCCCCCCTCTTTCTTTCTTTCTTTCTCTTTCCCTTCCTTCCTTCCTTTCTTCCTTCCTTCCTTTCTTCCTTCCTTCCTTCCTTCCTTCCTTCCTTCATTCCTCCCTCACTTTCTTCTTTCTTTGTCCCTCCTCCTCCCCCTCTTTCTTTCTTTCTTTCTCTTTCCCTTCCTTCCTTCCTTCCTTCCTTCCTTCCTTCCTTCCTTCCTTCCTTCCTTCCTTCCTTCATTCCTCCCTCACTTTCTTCTTTCTTTGTCCCTCCCTCCCTCCCTCTCTCTCTTTCTTTCTTTCACATGGAGTTTTGCTCTTGTCGCCCAGGCTGCAGGTGCAGTGGCACCATCTCGGCTCACTGCAAGCTCCGCCTCCCAGGTTCAAGCAGTTCTCCTGCCTCAGCCTCCCAAGTAGCTGGGATTACAGGCACCTGCCACCACACCTAACTACTAACTAACTTTTTTATTTTTAGTAGAGACGGGGTTTCACCGTGTTGGCCAGGCTGGTCTCCAACTCCCGACCTCAGGTGACCCACCTGCCTCGGCCTCCCAAAGGGCTGGGATGACAGGCGTGAGCCACCGCGCCCGGCCTCAGAGATTTTTCTGATTGGCAATTGGTTGAAAGAGTTAAAGACTTGGAAGAAACGCTTGAGTTAAAATTAAGGGGGTTTCTGGAAGCTAAGATTCTTACCACGTGGATGAATTATCCAGATAGCAGCCTTTAGACAGAATGGAGAAAAATGCCTCTTGAGGACCTGAAAGCTGTCAGAGTCTTAGTTTATCTCTCTTAAGTCTGGAAAAGAACTAGAAAAGAAAGGAGATTCTCAATGGATGCAAATTTGCCCCACAAACGATGGCTTGGTGGGGTCGTCTCAAAATGTGTTAAGAAAATACATTTTTTCTTTTCTTTTTTTTTTGAGACAGAGTCTCGCTCCGTCGCCCAGGCTGGAGAGCAGTGGCACGATCTCTGCTCACTGCAACCTCCGCCTCCCGGGTTCAAGAGATTCTCCTGCCTCAGCCTCCCGAGTAGCTGGGATGACAGGCACCCGCCACCACGCCCGGCTAATTTTTGTATTTTCAGTAGAGACGGGCTGTGTGCACATGTATGCGCGTGCATGCACGTGTACCCACGCTGTGTGCACATGTGTACGCCGCGTGCATGCGTGTACCACTGTGTGCTCATATGCACGCATGAGATGACACGCACACCAGCAACAAAAGAACCCTGCAGCCCGAAGCCCACAGAGACAACAAACAGCCCCTGACCCGCTCATTGCCACTGCCATACAAATCAACTCCTGGGCTCCGCCCCACCTCCCTGCTTCTTCCAACAGGACAAGGTCAAACGCTGTGTCCTCGTGGGCTATAAATATGCTTCCTACAGCCCTGGCTGGCTCCCAGCCCGCCTAATGAACGCCTACCTGACATTTGTTTTCACAACGGCAAGCGTCACAACGTTCCCCCTCTAATCCCCTGCCTAATTCAATCTTTCTGCAGATCAAATGCACACGGCCCTGACAGATCTCTCAGTCACTTTCCATGAAGGACGGGCTGCAGCCCTGTTTCAATTTGTCATCACACACGGCCGGCCAGGGCCCCGGAAAGGACAGGCCCCTTCTGACTGTCTTCCCACTGTCTCTCCCTGTTTTCCATATTCCTTTTCTTTTCTCCTTTCTTCCTTCTTTCTCTCTCTTTCTTTCTCTTCCTTCCTTCCTTCCTTCCTTCCTTCCTTCCTTCCTTCCTTCCTTCCTTCCTTCCTTCCTTCCTTCCTTCCTTCCTTCCTTCCTTCCTTCCTTTCTTTCTTTTCTTTCTTTCTGTCTCTTTCTTTCTTTCTCTTTCTTCCTTTCTTTCTTTCTCCTTCCTTCCTTCCTTCCTTCCTTCCTTCCTTCCTTCCTTCCTTCCTTCCTTCCTTCCTTCCTTCCTTCCTTCCTTTCTTTCTTTCTTTCTTTCTTTCTTTCTTTCTTTCTTTCTTTCTTTCTTTCTTTCTTTCTTTCTTTCTTTCCTTCTTTTCTTTCTTTCTTTCTTTCTTTCTCTTCCTTCCTTCCGTCCTTCTGTCTCTCCTTTCTTTCTGTTTCTTTCTTTCTTTTCTTTTCCTTTCCTTTCTTTTCTTCTCCTTCCTTCCTTTCTTTCTTTCTCTTTCCCTTCCTTCCTTCCTTCCTTCCTTCCTTCCTTCCTTCCTTCATTCCTCCCTCACTATCTTCTATCTTTGTCCCTCCTCCTCCCCCTCTTTCTTTCTTTCTCTGTCCCTTCCTTCCTTCCTTTCTTCCTTCCTTCCTTTCTTCCTTCCTTCCTTCCTTCCTTCCTTCCTTCATTCCTCCCTCACTTTCTTCTTTCTTTGTCCCTCCCTCCCTCCCTCTCTCTCTTTCTTTCTTTCACATGGAGTTTTGCTCTTGTCGCCCAGGCTGCAGGTGCAGTGGCACCATCTCGGCTCACTGCAAGCTCCGCCTCCCAGGTTCAAGCAGTTCTCCTGCCTCAGCCTCCCAAGTAGCTGGGATTACAGGCACCTGCCACCACACCTAACTACTAACTAACTTTTTTATTTTTAGTAGAGACGGGGTTTCACCGTGTTGGCCAGGCTGGTCTCCAACTCCCGACCTCAGGTGACCCACCTGCCTCGGCCTCCCAAAGGGCTGGGATGACAGGCGTGAGCCACCGCGCCCGGCCTCAGAGATTTTTCTGATTGGCAATTGGTTGAAAGAGTTAAAGACTTGGAAGAAACGCTTGAGTTAAAATTAAGGGGGTTTCTGGAAGCTAAGATTCTTACCACGTGGATGAATTATCCAGATAGCAGCCTTTAGACAGAATGGAGAAAAATGCCTCTTGAGGACCTGAAAGCTGTCAGAGTCTTAGTTTATCTCTCTTAAGTCTGGAAAAGAACTAGAAAAGAAAGGAGATTCTCAATGGATGCAAATTTGCCCCACAAACGATGGCTTGGTGGGGTCGTCTCAAAATGTGTTAAGAAAATACATTTTTTCTTTTCTTTTTTTTTTGAGACAGAGTCTCGCTCCGTCGCCCAGGCTGGAGAGCAGTGGCACGATCTCTGCTCACTGCAACCTCCGCCTCCCGGGTTCAAGAGATTCTCCTGCCTCAGCCTCCCGAGTAGCTGGGATGACAGGCACCCGCCACCACGCCCGGCTAATTTTTGTATTTTCAGTAGAGACGGGGCTTCACCATGTTGGTCATTCTGTTCTCGAACTCCTGACCTCACATGATCCACCTGCCTCAGCCTCCCAAAGTGCTGGGATCACAGGCGTGTGCCACTGCGTCCAGCCAAATAATAATAATAATAATAATAATAATAATAATACATTTTAGGGTAAAATATTTGGATTTCCTCCAGGTCCTGCTCTCTGTCACATAATGGTACACCACATTCAGGTGGGAATTTGGCATCTTATTGCTGCCAAGAGTCTGTTCTGTGTGTCTTATGACCCCCTTTTTAAAAAAAATGTATTCACCTTTTTTTAACATTAATAGTCAGCAGGGCCTAAACTCCAAAGGAACTGGATATAACCATGGCTGTTTGATCTCCATTTTCATCATATTATATATATATGAAATATAATATTTCAGCATATTAATCAGGCTTTGCTATAGGGACAGAACTAATAGGATTGATTAATATGTAAAAGGGTGTGTATTGGCCAGGCGCGGTGGCTCACTCCTGTGATCCCAGCATTTTGGGAGGCCGAGGAGGGCGGGTCACCTAAAGTCAGGGGTTCGAGACCAGCCTGGCCAACATGGCAAAACCTCCATCTCTACTAAAAATACAAAATTAGCCCGGCGTGGTGGTGGGCGCCTGTGGTCCCAGCTACTCGGGAGACTGAGGCAGGAGAATCACTTGAACCCGGGAGGTAGAGGTTGCGGTCAGCCAAGATCGTGCCACTTTCACCCCAGTGATAGACTGAAACCGTGTCTCAAAACAGAAAGAAAGAAAGAAAAGAAAGAACAGAAAGAAAGAGAGAAAGAAAGAGAGAGAGAGAAAGAAAGAAAGAAAGAAAGAAAGAAAGAAAGAAAGAAGGAGAGAAAGGAAAGAAAGAAAGAAAGAAAGAAAGAAAGAAAGAAAGAAAGAAAGAAAGAAAGAAAGAAAGAAAGAAAGAAAGAAAGAAAGAAAGAGAGAGAAAGAGAGAAAGAAGGAAAGAAAGAAGGAGAAAGAAAGAAAAAGAAAGAAAGAAGGAGAGAAAGAAAGAAAGAAAAGAAAGAAAGAAAGAAAGAAAGAAAGAAAGAGAAAGAAAAAGAAAGAAGGAAAGAAAGAAAGAAAGAAGGAAAGAAAGAAGAAGAAAGAAGGAGAAAGAGAGAGAGAAGTAAGAAAGAAAGATAGGAAGGAAGGAAGGAAGGAAGGAAGGAAGGAAGGAAGGAAGGAAGGAAGGACGAAAGAAAGAAAGAAAGAAAGAAAGAAAGAGAAAGAAAGAAAGAAAGAAAGAAAGAAAGAAGGAAAGAAAGGAAGAAAGAAAGAAAGAAAGAAGGAAAGAAAGAAGGAAAGAAAGAAAGAAAGAAAGAAAGAAGAAAAGAAAGAAAGAAGGAAAGAAAGAAAGAAAGAAAGAAGGAGAGAAAGAAAGAAGGAAAGAAAGGAAGAAAGCTTACAAACAAGTAAACACGCACATGGTAGTTGTCAGTTGGATAAAAACAAGATCCCCCTTGAAGGTTGACCCGATTTACAGTTTTCCTGGATTTGACTGAGGTCAGGGGTCTGGTCAAGATGGAGCTTGGAGGGTATCACAAAGCAAAGAGACATTTCACCTGGATTTCCTCCTCCCAGTCAGTCATGCATAGAAACACTGCGTGTGTGTGTGTGTGTGTGTTTGCCTGACTGCACACACACGTGAGAGCTTCTGCATGGCCACAGCAAGAATCTAGCAAAGAGAAAATTAGCAGGTGCCAACTCCCAGGCATAAATGTGTAACCACACTGTGTGCACACACGTGCGAGAGTTTGTGCATGGCCACAGCAAGAATCTAGCAAAGAATAAATCTGGATATGCCTCCTCCCAGGCATGCATATATATCCACACTGTGTTTGCATGTGTGTGCATGTATGTATGTGCATGTTTGCATGACTACACACGTGTGAGAGCTTGTGCATGGCTGGACCAAGAATCTAACAGAGAAGAAATCTGCATATATGTCCTCCCAAGAATGCATGTGTAACCTCACTGTGTGTGCATGTATGTGCATATGTGTGTGTGTGCATATGTGTGCCTGAGCGCACACACACCTGAGAGTTTGTGCATGGCCACAGCAAGAATCTAGCAAAGAATAAATCTGCATATGCCTCCTCCCAGGCAGCCATGTGTATCCACACTGCGTGTGCATGCCTGAGTGTGCATATTCGCATGATTGCACACGTGTGAAAGATTGTGCCTGGCTGGAGTAACAATCTAGCAAAGACAAAATCTGCATGTGTCACCTCCCAGGCATGCACGTGTACCCACACTGTGTGTGCATGTGTGTGCATGCATATGTGTGCATGTTTGCATGAGTACACACATGTGAGAGCATCTGTAAGATAACAGCAAGAATCTAGTCAAGTGGAAATCAGCACGTGCCACCTCCCAGGTATGCATATGTATATCCGGACTGTGTGTGCAAGTGTGTGCATGCGTGTGTGTGCATGTTTGCATGAGTGCATACTTGTGAGAGCTTGTGCATGGCTGGAGCAAGAATCTAGCAAAGAATAAATCTGCATATACCTCCTCCCAGGCATGCATATATATCCACACTGTGTTTGCATGTGTGTGCATGTATGTATGTGCATGTTTGCATGACTACACACGTGTGAGAGCTTGTGCATGGCTGGAGCAAGAATCTATCAAAGAATAAATCTGCATATATGTCCTCCCAAGAATGCATGGGTAACCTCACTGTGTGTGCATGTATGTGCATATGCGTGTGTGTGCACATGTGTGCATGAGCGCACACACACGTGAGAGTTTGTGCATGGCCACAGCAAGAACCTAGCAAAGAATAAATCTGCATATGCCTCCTCCCAGGCAGGCATGTGTGTCCACACTGTGTGTGCATGTGTGTGCATGCATATGTGTGCATGTTTGCATGACTACACACATGTGAGAGCATCTGTACAATAACAGCAAGAATCTAGTCAAGTGGAGATCAGCACCTGCCACCTCCCAGGTATGCATATGTATATCCGGACTATGTGTGCAAGTGTGTGCATGCGTGTGTGTGCATGTTTGCATGAGTGCACACTTGTGAGAGCTTGTGCATGGCTGGAGCAAGAATCTAGCAAAGAATAAATCTGCATATACCTCCTCCCAGGCATGCATATATATCCACACTGTGTTTGCATGTGTGTGCATGTATGTATGTGCATGTTTGCATGACTACACACGTGTGAGAGCTTGTGCATGGCTGGACGAAGAATCTAACAGAGAAGAAATCTGCATATACCTCCTCCCAAGAATGCATGGGTAACCTCACTGTGTGTGCATGCATGTGCATATGTGTGTGTGTGCACATGTGTGCCTGAGTGCACACACACGTGAGAGTTTGTGCATGGCCACAGCAAGAACCTAGCAAAGAATAAATCTGCATATGCCTCCTCCCAGGCAGCCATGTGTATCCACACTGCGTGTGCATGCCTGAGTGTGCATATTCGCATGATTGCACACGTGTGAAAGATTGTGCCTGGCTGGAGTAACAATCTAGCAAAGACAAAATCTGCACGTGTCACCTCCCAGGCATGCACGTGTACCCACGCTGTGTGCACATGTGTACGCATGCATGCACGTGTACCCACACTGTGTGCACATGTGTACGCGTGCATGCACGTGTACCCACGCTGTGTGCACATGTGTACGCGTGCATGCACGTGTACCCACGCTGTGTGCACATGTGTACGCGTGCATGCACGTGTACCCACGCTGTGTGCACATGTGTACGCGTGCATGCACGTGTACCCACGCTGTGTGCACATGTGTACGCGTGCATGCACGTGTACCCACGCTGTGTGCTCATATGCACGCATGAGATGACACGCACACCAGCAACAAAAGAACCCTGCAGCCCGAAGCCCACAGAGACGTTCAACAAACAGCCCCTGACCCGCTCATTGCCACTGCCATACAAATCAACTCCTGGGCTCCGCCCCACCTCCCTGCTTCTTCCAACAGGACAAGGTCAAACGCTGTGTCCTCGTGGGCTATAAATATGCTTCCTACAGCCCTGGCTGGCTCCCAGCCCGCCTAATGAACGCCTACCTGACATTTGTTTTCACAACGGCAAGCGTCACAACGTTCCCCCCTCTAATCCCCTGCCTAATTCAATCTTTCTGCAGATCAAATGCGCACACGGGCCCTGACAGATCTCTCAGTCACTTTCCATGAAGGACGGGGCTGCAGCCCTGTTTCAATTTGTCATCACACACACGGCCGGCCAGGGCCCCGGGAAAGGACAGGCCCCTTCTGACTGTCTTCCCACTGTCTCTCCCTGTTTTCTTTTCCATATTCCTTTTTCTTTTTCTCCTTTCTTCCTTCTTTCTTTCTCTTCTTTCTCTTCTTTCCTTTTCCCTTCCCTTCCCTTCTCTTCCCTTCCCTTCCCCTTCCTTCCTTCCTTCCTTTCTTCCTTCCTTCCTTCCTTTCTTCCTTCCTTCCTTCCTTCCTTCCTTTTCTCTTTCTTTCTTTCTCTTCTTTCTCTTCTTTCTCTTCTTTCTCTTCTTTCTCTTTCCTTCCTTCCTTCCTTCCTTCCTTCCTTCCTTCCTTCCTTCCTTCTCTTTCCTTCCTTCCGTCCGTCTCTCCTTCCTTCCTTCCTTTCTTCCTTCCTTCCTTCCTTCCTTCCTTTCTTTCTTTTTCTTTCTTTCTTTCTTTCTTTCTTTCTTTCTTTCTTTCTTTCTTTCTTTCTTTCTTTCTTTCTTTTTCTTTCTTTCCTTCTTTCTCTTTCTTTCTTTCTTTCTTTCTCTTCCTTCATTCCGTCCTTCTGTCTCTCCTTTCTTTCTGTTTCTTTCTTTCTTTCTTTCCTTCCTTTCTTTTCTTCTCCTTCCTTCCTTTCTTTCTTTCTCTTTCCTTCCTTCCTTCCTTCCTTCCTTCCTTCCTTCCTTCATTCCTCCCTCACTATCTTCTTTCTTTGTCCCTCCTCCTCCCCCTCTTTCTTTCTTTCTTTCTCTTTCCCTTCCTTCCTTCCGTTCTTCCTTCCTTCATTTCTTCCTTCCTTCCTTCCTTCCTTCCTTCCTTCATTCCTCCCTCACTTTCTTCTGTATTTGTCCCGCCCTCCCTCCCTCTCTCTCTTTCTTTCTTTCCCATGGAGTTTTGCTCTTGTCGCCCAGGCTGCAGGTGCAGTTGCACCATCTCGGCTCACTGCAAGATCCGCCTCCCAGGTTCAAGCAGTTCTCCTGCCTCAGCCTCCCAAGTAGCTGGGATTACAGGCACCTGCCACCACACCTAACTACTAACTAACTTTTTTATTTTTAGTAGAGACGGGGTTTCACCGTGTTGGCCAGGCTGGTCTCCAACTCCCGACCTCAGGTGACCCACCTGCCTCGGCCTCCCAAAGGGCTGGGATGACAGGCGTGAGCCACCGCGCCCGGCCTCAGAGATTTTTCTGATTGGCAATTGGTTGAAAGAGTTAAAGACTTGGAAGAAACGCTTGAGTTAAAATTAAGGGGGTTTCTGGAAGCTAAGATTCTTACCACGTGGATGAATTATCCAGATAGCAGCCTTTAGACAGAATGGAGAAAAATGCCTCTTGAGGACCTGAAAGCTGTCAGAGTCTTAGTTTATCTCTCTTAAGTCTGGAAAAGAACTAGAAAAGAAAGGAGATTCTCAATGGATGCAAATTTGCCCCACAAACGATGGCTTGGTGGGGTCGTCTCAAAATGTGTTAAGAAAATACATTTTTTCTTTTCTTTTTTTTTTGAGACAGAGTCTCGCTCTCGCCCAGGCTGGAGAGCAGTGGCACGATCTCTGCTCACTGCAACCTCCGCCTCCCGGGTTCAAGAGATTCTCCTGCCTCAGCCTCCCGAGTAGCTGGGATGACAGGCACCCGCCACCACGCCCGGCTAATTTTTGTATTTTCAGTAGAGACGGGGCTTCACCATGTTGGTCATTCTGTTCTCGAACTCCTGACCTCACATGATCCACCTGCCTCAGCCTCCCAAAGTGCTGGGATCACAGGCGTGTGCCACTGCGTCCAGCCAAATAATAATAATAATAATAATAATAATAATACATTTTAGGGTAAAATATTTGGATTTCCTCCAGGTCCTGCTCTCTGTCACATAATGGTACACCACATTCAGGTGGGAATTTGGCATCTTATTGCTGCCAAGAGTCTGTTCTGTGTGTCTTATGACCCCCTTTTTAAAAAAAATGTATTCACCTTTTTTTAACATTAATAGTCAGCAGGGCCTAAACTCCAAAGGAACTGGATATAACCATGGCTGTTTGATCTCCATTTTCATCATATTATATATATATGAAATATAATATTTCAGCATATTAATCAGGCTTTGCTATAGGGACAGAACTAATAGGATTGATTAATATGTAAAAGGGAGTGTATTGGCCAGGTGCGGTGGCTCACACCTGCAATCCCAGCACTTTGGGAGTCCAAGGCGGGCGGATCACCTGAGGTCAGGAGATCGAGACCAGCCTGGCCAACAGGGAGAAACCCCGTCTCTACTAAAAATACAAAAAATTAGCTGGGCGTGGTGGTGTGCACCTGTCATCCCAGCTACTCGGGAGGCTGAGGGAGGAGAATCGCTTGAACCCAGGAGGCGGAGGTTGCAGTGAACCGAGATCACGCCCCTGCACTCCAGCCTGGGCGACAGAGCGAGACTCCGTCTCAACAAATACTAATAATAAAAAATAAAAAATAAAGATTCAAAGGGTTTGAAGCCTTAGGATTTCATTTTTGGGCTTACACTATGACACAAAACATTTTCCCTCTTTAGAGAATTTCCGAGGTAATAGTTCGGAAATTATTGCCACTCCGTCTGGACAGGTCTCACTCCACTCCTTTTTGTCTTCCTATTTGTCTCCCTTGTTTTCTGGCCCTGTTTTCAGACTTATAATTAGTCCGAAAAGTTCTAATGCCATTTACGTCTCCTCCAATGTGATCCAAAAACCTGAAAGAACTGAGATTCTGCCAGGCTCATCAAAGGAAGGATAATTCACGTTGGGGGTTATACATTTTTCTTTTAATGATTTGATAACAATTTATGGATTAAGAATCAAAAGAATAACGACAATAAAAATGTATTGCAGCATTCTTCTTAATTATAGAAAAAAGCCCTTCATAAATATTGAAATCCATTCTCATCTGCGGATGCCCTGGTTTTTCTGTACTTGGATACACTCCGAACGCAATTATTTGGTGATTAATCTATTTTTTAAAGTTTCTGTTCATTACTCTTTTGATGAAAGTTTATCTAAGCAAAGATCACACGGAGGTGGTGTACAAGGAGAATGGAATATAGATCATTGTAGGAACGGAAAAGGAAGACAAGAAAATCACCTCGTGTTGGCTATAACCAGGGCTATATCTCTAGGGGACAAATGAATTCTGAATTTAGCATTTTAGCCACCTTCGTTTTCCATCAGGAGGGATGAACAGAGCTCATCATAATATGACCTCATAGTATTTTCTTTTTTCCTGAACCATTAACAATCGATAAATAGAAAATGATACATTGACAGTGTAGAAAGAAGAAGAACCATCTATAATATAAAATATACGATGTTCTGGGTTGAAGAGGGGAATAACATATAGTATTTCATGTTATAGGTTGAAGACGGGACTCTCCAAAAAAAAAAATATGTTGAAGTCCAAAGCCCTACTACTGGGCAATGTGGTCTTATTTGGAAAGACTTTACCCATTATGCAGTCAAGTTAGAAGGAGATCATCCTTGATTAGGGTGGGCCTTAAGTGCAATGACAGGTGTCCTTGTAAGACACAGAAGAGGAGACACAGACACAGAGGAGGCCACGTGGAGACGGAGGCAGAGACTGAGTGATGCGGCCACAAGCCCAGGGACGCCTGGAGCTCCCAACAGCTGAGAGAGGCAGGAAGGAGCCTCCCCTAGAGCCTCAAGAAAGAGCCAAACACAACTGCAATGGGTTGGGTGGTGACGTCCAAAAGATCTGTCCATGTCCTAACCCGTAGACTTGTGAATAGAATCTCATTTAGAAAGAAGGTCTCTGCGGGTGTCATTCAGTTCAGTATCTTGAGATGACATCACCCTGGATTAGCTGAGCTCTAAATGGAATGACAGGTGTCCTAAGAGACAGAAGAGGAGACACAGACACAGAGGAGGAGGCCACGTGGAGACGGAGGCAGAGACTGGAGTGATGTGGCCGCAAGTCCAGGGACACCTGGAGCCCCCAGCAGCTGGGAGAGGCAGGAAGGATCCTCCCCTAGAGCCTCAAGAAAGAGCCAAACACAACTGCAATGGGTTGGGTGGTGACGTCCAAAAGATCTGTCCATGTCCTAACCCGTAGACTTGTGAATAGAATCTCATTTAGAAAGAAGGTCTCTGCGGGTGTCATTCAGTTCAGTATCTTGAGATGAGATCACCCTGGATTAGCTGAGCTCTAAACAGAATGACAGGTGTCCTAAGAGACCGGAGAGGAGACACAGACACAGAGGAGGAGGCCACGTGGAGACGGAGGCAGAGACTGGAGTGATGCGGCCACAAGCCCAGGGACGCCTGGAGCCCCCAGCAGCTGGGAGAGGCAGGAAGGAGCCTCCCCTAGAGCCTCAAGAAAGAGCCAAACACAACTGCAATGGGTTGGGTGGTGACGTCCAAAAGACCTGTCCATGTCCTAACCCGTAGACTTGTGAATAGAATCTCATTTAGAAAGAAGGTCTCTGCGGGTGTCATTCAGTTGAGTATCTTGAGATGAGATCACCGCGGATTAGCCGAGCTCTAAACAGAATGACAGGTGTCCTAAGAGACAGAAGAGGAGACACAGACACAGGGGAGGAGGCCACGTGGAGACGGAGGCAGAGACTGGAGTGATGTGGCCACAAGCCCAGGGATGCCTGGAGCCCCCAGGAGCTGGGAGAGGCAGGAAGGAGCCTCCCCTGGAGACTGAGGAGGGAGCAAGGCCCTGAGACACCTTGATCTCAGACTCCTGGTCTCCGGCACAGAGAGAGGATAAATTTCTGTGGTTTTAAGCTCCCAGTATCTCTGAACAAAACCTTATTTGAAAATAGGGTCTTTGCAGATATGATGA
The DNA here is from genome assembly GCA_014849445.1 of Cercopithecus mona. Classification (NCBI taxonomy): domain Eukaryota; kingdom Metazoa; phylum Chordata; class Mammalia; order Primates; family Cercopithecidae; genus Cercopithecus; species Cercopithecus mona. The sequence continues at coordinate 32,021,861 of JABBCR010000771.1, forward strand.
ACTCAAGGAGTTTGAGATGAGATAATCCTGAATTAGGGTGGACCCTAAATGCCGTAATATTAGCCAGGTGTGGTGGCGGGCACCTGTAGTCCCAGCTACTTGGGAGGCTGAGGCAGGAGAATCCCTTGAACCTGGAAGGCAGAGGTTGCAGTGAGCCGAGATTGTGCCATTGCACTGCAGCCTGGGTGACAGAGCAAGACTCAGTCTCAAAAAAAAAAAAAAAAAAAGACTGAATCTCACTCTGTTGCTCAGGCTGGAGTACAGTGGCATGACCTCAGGTCACTGCAACCTCCACCTCCTGGGTTCAAGCAATTCTCTTGCCTCAACCTCCCCAGTAGCTGGGACTACAGGTGCACACCTCCATGCCCAGCTCATAATTTTTTTTAATGTATTTTTAGCAGAGACAGGGTTTCCCCATGTTGTTCAGGCTGGTCTTGATCTCCTGGCCTCACGTGATCCACCCACCTCAGCCTCCCAAAGTGCTGGGATGACAGGCACGAGCCACTGCACCCAGCCAAGGATGCTTTAAGGTTAAGGTAACAAGGACCGTATGTAAATATGATAAACCCAAGAATACTCCGTAGAAACTGAGCCAAAGAGAACATCATGGGAAGCTTGCGATGTAGCCCCAGCAAAGCATGTGTGGGTTCTTGGTGTCCTCAGGTTAAGTTGTAAACCATACCAGGAACAGATAGGGGGACATCAGATCTCATGCAGAGGACGAGAGGTCCAGTGTATTGAGTCCCTAGTCCTGTGTAGGATCTGTGGTGATGACACCTTCCTCTCCTTATGGATTCTTCACAACAGGGAAAGAGAGATCCCTGCTCAGAGGTCACAGTGAAGATTCCGGAAAACAGCCTCAGACGTCAGCACACATCCCTTGACAACGCACCTGTCCCTCTCACCCTACAGATTCCCTTTGGGTGACGGGCACACTTAGGATCATCTCCATGAACCGTGGCAAAATAAGTGGTCACACCTTCTGAGATAGGTTTCTGCTACCTTGATACGGATGTAGGTTGAGTATTAGTCTCACCAAATGCTGTCTAGAGAGTGGACCTCCACAATTTTCATCTGCCTAAGAAAGATATCTTATGATATGCTAATGATAAAGGTGGAATACTTAATGAGTATTACAATTAAGGACACATAATTACTTGCTTACCTTTGTTGGATTCTTTGAACATCAGCCTCAAAGCTGTCTGCCCTGATAAAATATGGCGTAGGAATATGAGCTATGCCAAGCTAGGTCTTGTCTTCCTGATGTTTGCCTTCAATGACTACTTTGGGGGGCTCTGGGACTGTCCACCTCTACAGTGCTGTGGCCACATTGGAAGAGTGGGATGAAAATACAGGCTCTGGACTGATGAGACCCTTCTCATGTCATCTATTCCTCACACAAGGGAGGAGAGGTGAAGCGTATTGAGGTCCTGGTCCTGTGGAAGTTCTGGGCTGGTGACACCCTCGTCACTTCATCTATTCCTCACATGGGGAAGGAGAGGTCAAGTGGATTGAGGTCCTGGTCCTGTGGAGGTTGTGAGCTAATGAGACTCTCATCACCTCATCTATTCCTCACATGGGGAAGGAGAGGTCAAGTGTACTGAGGTCCTCATCCTGTGTAGGTTCTGGGCTGGTGACTCCCTTCTCACTTCATATAGTCCTCACTTGAGGAAGGAGGGGTCAAGGATATTGAGGTCCTCGTCCTGTGCAGGCTCTGGGCTGGTGAGATTCCTTCTCACTTCATATAGTCCTCACACAGGGAAAGAGTGGTCAAGTGTATTGAGGTCCTCGTCCTGTGGAAGTTCTGGGCTGGTGACACACTTGTCACTTCATCTATTCCTCACATGAGGAAGGAGAAGTCAAGTGGATTGAGGTCCTGGTCCTGTGGAGGTTGTGAGCTAATGAGACTCTCATCACCTCATCTATTCCTCACATGGGGAAGGAGAGGTCAAGTGTACTGAGGTCCTCACCCTGTGCAGGCTCTGGGCTGGTGAGATTCCTCCTCACTTCATATAGTCCTCACTTGAGGAAGGAGGGTTCAAGGATATTGAGGTCCTCGTCCTGTGCAGGCTCTGGGCTGGTGACACCCTCATCACTTCATCTATTCCTCACATGGGGAAGGAGAAGTCAAGTGGATTGAGGTCCTGGTCCTGTGGAGGTTGTGAGCTAATGAGACTCTCATCACCTCATCTATTCCTCACATGGGGAAGGAGAGGTCAAGTGTACTGAGGTCCTCATCCTGTGTAGGTTCTGGGCTGGTGACTCCCTTCTCACTTCATATATTCCTCACTTGAGGAAGGAGGGGTCAAGGATATTGAGGTCCTCATCCTGTGTAAGCTCTGGGCTGGTGAGATTCCTCCTCACTTCATATAGTCCTCACACAGGGAAAGAGTGGTCAAGGGTATTGAGGTCCTGGTCCTGGGCAGGCTCTGGGCTCATCACTTCATGTATTCCTCACTCAGGGAAGGAGACGTCAATTGTACAGAGGTCCTCATCCTCCACAGGCTCTGGGCTGGTGACACTCTTTCTACTTCACAAACTCGTCACAGCCAGGAAGCAGTCTATTAAAGTGTATTAAGTTCCCAGTCCCGTACAGGTTGACCTGACCCTGTTTATATCATTTACTTCTCACAGATGACTTCATCAACCCCAGGTCACCTGCAGTCCTGGGATTAACTCCACCGCGGGCCGTTCCTCTCACCTCTCTACACCCTCAGAACACTTACCCCTGCTCTTCTCGATGATAGAGGAATTTCAGAGGCAGTTCAGCCACCAAGGATCCACCCACCAACAAGGTTACCCTACGGCTTCTTACATGTAATACCTTGAAGAATGGAATTAATTATATTACAGTAAAAATGAAATAGTCCTGGGCACTGTAAAAGTAAGCCGGGCGCAGCGGCTCATGTCTGTCATCCCAGCATTTTGGGAGGCCGAGGTGGGTGGATCATTTGAGGTCAGGAGTTCGAGACCAGCCTGGCCGACATGTTGAAACCCCGTCTCTACTGAAAGCACAAAAGTTAGCCAGGTCTGGTGGTGCACACCTGTAATCCCAGCTACTCGGGAGGCTGAGGCAGGAGAATCACTTGAACCCGGGAGGCAGAGGTTTCAGTGAGCTGAGATCCCACCACTGCACTCCAGCCTGGGCAATGGAACTAGACTCCATCTCAAAAAAAAAATAAAAAATTGCTACTTCTGTCTATGACAGGACAGATATTCCGTCCAGGTCTAAGTGTGTACACTCCCAACTGTAGAGTTGGGGGTCTTTTCGTGTCACGCAGGCTGGATTCAAGCAATCCACCTGCCACAGTCTTCCAAAGTTCTGGGACTGCAGGCATGAACCACTGCACCCAGCCTGGGTGTAAATTCTATTCCATCTGACACGCCTGTCATCCCAGCACTTTGGGAGGCCGAGGCGGGCGGATCATGAGGTCAGGAGTTCAAGACCAGCCTGGCCAACATGGAGAAACCCCGTCTCTACTAAAAATACCAAAAATGAATCGGATGTGGTGGCGGGCGCCTGTAGTCCCAGCTACTTGGGAGGCTGAGGCAGGAGAATCGCTTGAACCTGGGAGGCAGAGCTTGCAGTGAGCCGAGATCGCACCACTGCTCTCCAGCCTGGGCGACAGAGCGAGACTCTGTCTCAATAATAATAACAATAATAATAATAATAGAATTTGGAGGTGGGTCATTTGCTCCATCTATATTAAAAATACCAAAAATGAACCGGATGTGGTGGCAGGTGCCTGTCATCCCAGCTACTTGGGAGGCTGAGGCAGGAGAATCGCTTGAACCCGGGAGGCAGAGGTTGCAGTGAGCTGAGATCGCACCACTGCTCTCCAGCCTGGGCAATGGAACTAGACTCCATCTCAAAAAAAAAATTAAAAAATTGCTACTTCTGTCTATGACAGGACAGATATTCCGTCCAGGTCTAAGTGTGTACACTCCCAACTGTAGAGTTGGGGGTCTTTTCGTGTCACGCAGGCTGGATTCAAGCAATCCACCTGCCACAGTCTTCCAAAGTTCTGGGACTGCAGGCATGAACCACTGCACCCAGCCTGGGTGTAAATTCTATTCCATCTGACACGCCTGTCATCCCAGCACTTTGGGAGGCCAAGGCAGGTGGATCACGAGGTCAGGAGTTCAAGACCAGCCTGGCCAACATGGAGAAACCCCGTCTCTACTAAAAATACCAAAAATGAATCGGATGTGGTGGCAGGTGCCTGTAGTCCCAGCTACTTGGGAGGCTGAGGCAGGAGAATCGCTTGAACCTGGGAGGCAGAGGTTGCAGTGAGCCGAGATTGCACCACTGCTCTCCAGCCTGGGCGACAGAGCGAGACTCTGTCTCAATAATAATAATAATAATAATAATAATAATAATAGAATTTGGAGGTGGGTCATTTGCTCCATCTCTATTAAAAATACCAAAAATGAACCGGATGTGGTGGCAGGTGCCTGTCATCCCAGCTACTTGGGAGGCTGAGGCAGGAGAATCGCTTGAACCCGGGAGGCAGAGGTTGCAGTGAGCTGAGATCGCACCACTGCTCTCCAGCCTGGGTGACAGACCGAGACTCTGTCTCAATAATAATAATAATAATAATAATAATAATAGAATTTGGAGGTGGGTCATTTGCTCCAGCTGCTCAAGCTGGTAGATACTGGTAGAGGCATTTACCTCTCAGCTTCTGAACCGTGATCTAACCCCCTGTTAGTCCTGGTGTAAGGTCTGAGCTCCTGGCTGAGTTAATTGCTAGCAGGTTTTACAAGGCATCTAATTGAACTGGACATCTCCGTGAGCTCTGACCCCCAGCTCGTTGCAAGACGTCCAGGACAGAAGGCAGAGCCTGCAGATTATTTATTACGCGTGAGGACTTTGCATTTTTCTTTGGCCTCCATGTGAAAATAGTTATAACCGCAGAGACACGTCCCAGAGCCCTGCGCTCTGCAAAACGGTGAAATTAAGTTTTCCACAGAGCCCACCGAGGGACGGCGGGGCGAGTGGCCCCAGGAAACAGAGTCTTCATTGATTCTGGAGAAAGAAACTTGTTCGTTCTCAAACAACGATAACCTTTTAGAAGGTTTCGACGGCGAATCTGACACCCCATTGAAAAGGCAAATGATTTTTTTTTTTTTCCCCTCTCCACACAAGAAAAAGAAACTTTTAAAACACAGAAGGCTATTAATAAATAATGGAGCTCTTTTTTAAACATAGGAAACGCTGACATCAAAGAGAAGCCGTAAACTATCATAGGCGGCGTGTGGGACCCCGGGCCTTAATGGTGAAGGCAGCCGGGGATCTCGTTTTTATTAATGGCACGAAAGATATTTTATGGAATGTCACGTTGTAATTTGATTTTAAAAGGAATAGAAAAAAAAGATGACATTTTCTTGAGTCCATAACACTGCAAAAAAAAAAAAAAAAAAAAAAAGAAGAAGAAAACCTCTATTCATCGTAAATGGTAACTCTGCCACACAGAAAAATGCTATTAGCCCAGGGAAATCTCTGCACCAGAAAACACAAGCGTTTTCAACGTATGCAGATACCATCCCTCACTCGTGTTCTTGGGCAGTGTATTATTTAAATAAATAATACATTTATTTAAATTCAAATAAATGCATTCGTTTAAATATTTAAATTTAAATATTAATGAATAAATTTACATTTATTAATATAAATATTAAATAAGAAATATGTGTTTAATATTTATATTAATTTAACAAAAGAATTAAAAATAATAAGAAATATTTGTTTAATATTTATATTAATTTAACAAAAGAATTAAAAAATTATAATAATAAAAGAATGGTGTCTGTTGTATTCCCAAAGGAAGAATTCAGTAGAACTGCAAAGAAAAAGGACGTGCACCCATGACTGTAGGATTTGCTTTTCGTAGACATCATTTATTCATACGTGAAGGTATTTGTTTTGTTGTTTTGTTTTGTTTTGCAAGCTGAGAGCTGCCCATAAAAAATTAGCTTGCTGGTCAGGGGCGGCGGCTCATGCCTGTCATCCCAGCACTTTGGGAGGCCGAGGCGGGTGGATCACCTGAGCTCAGGAGTTCGAGACCAGCCTGGCCAACATGAAGAAACCCCATCTCTATTACAAATACAAACATTAGCCTGGCGAGGTGGCAGGCGCCTGTAGTCCCAGCTACTCAGGAGGCTGAGGCAGGAGAATGGCGTGAACCCGGGAGGCGGAGGTTGCAGTGAGCCGAGATCGTGCCATTGCACGCCAGCCTGGGTGACAGAGCAAGAACCTGTCTCAAAATACATTGGTAAATCCATAAACAAGAAGAAATGAATGGACTGACATGGTAAACGCAAAACAAGAACTTGGCCTGTTGCAGTCTTGTGAAGGACTTTGAACACCTTGATGATCCAGAAGTGAGAGGGAAGAGATGGAAACCAGACAGATCCAGCTCTCGCAAGATTCTAGATGTCAACCGTGGGGACGGTTTCTCGGGGAGAAACAGTGCGTCGCTTCTTATCAGCTTGGTGCAAAAATAACTGTATCAGGAACTTTTATTCTATTTAAATTATTTATTTAAATTTATTTAAATTTATAAATTTATGTGATTTATAATTTATTTTATATATAATTTATAATTATAAATTTATATAAATTTATAAAATTAAAATTTATTTCAACTTAAAAAAATTAAATTTATTTAAATGTATTCGTTAATCTAAACATTGAATATAAATATTAAATAAATAAATGTATATAGCAAATACATTTATATTGATAATAAAATTAAATTTATTTAAATGTATTCGTTAATCTAAACATTGAATATAAATATTAAATAAATAAATGTATATAGCAAATACATTTATATTGATATTAAAATTAAATTTATTTAAATGTATTTGTTAATCTAAACATTGAATATAAATATTAAATAAATAAATGTATATAGCAAATACATTTATATTGATATTAAAATGAAATTTATTTAAATGTATTCGTTAATCTAAACATTGAATATAAATATTAAATAAATAAATGTATATAGCAAATACATTTATATTGATATCAAAATTAAATTTATTTAAATGCATTCGTTAATCTAAACATTGAATATAAATATTAAATAAATAAATGTATATAGCAAATACATTTATATTGATATTAAAATTAAATTTATTTAAATGTATTCATTAATCTAAACATTGAATATAAATATTAAATAAATAAATGTATATAGCAAATACATTTATATTGATATTAAAATTAAATTTATTTAAATGTATTCGTTAATCTAAACATTGAATATAAATAATAAATAAATAAATGTATATAGCAAATACATTTATATTGATATTAAAATGAAATTTATTTAAATGTATTCGTTAATCTAAACATTGAATATAAATAATAAATAAATAAATGTATATAGCAAATACATTTATATTGATATGAAAAGATATATATTTTAAATCCTGTTACCAACTAACTTTTATTTTATTCAGAATTGCCAAAGTAAATCTGCCGTGACGTTTGCACGCACCTGCCCAGTGATAACCCAGGAATTCATTCCCTGGCTTGCATGCCGAAACGGTTCAGAAAACAGGGTTGTCCCAGCTCTGCTGGGGAACTGTCTTCTCGGCCCTGAAGTTTCTGGAAGGCTAACCCTAACACACAGCACCTGCAGTGGACGGGATGTGCCTTTGGGACTAACTTGGACATTCTCCCCCCAGAGGTGGGAGTCCACGTCTCAAACCTAGTGGACTTTGTTCTCCTTGTCATCTTTCTTCGGCACACAGAGTTGGCTTCCCTGAGTGTGGAATTGAATGAAGAATGTGTTGCTTCTCTAGCGGGGTTTGCGGAGCGGCTCTGATTCTCTGCACACCCTAAAAAAAGCCACCCCGTCTGCCCCTGTGTTGACCGCAGGAAACCAAGAGCAGAGAGGACACTGAGTCCCAACCAAGCCGCCCTCCAAGGGGATCCTTGGTCTGCTCGGATGGTCCTTTTCCTCTTTCACGTGCTTCTCCGACAGGCAAATATATTTAGTTGGTAACAGGATTTAAAATATATATCTTTTCATATCAATATAAATGTAGTTGCTATGTATATTTATTTATTTAATATTTAGATTCAATGTTTAGATTAAGGAATACATTTAAATAAATTTAATTTTTTTAAGTTTAAATAAATTTTAATTTTATAAATTTATATAAATTTATAATTATAAATTATATATATAAAATAAATTATAAATTGCATAAATTTATAAATTATTTAAATAAATAAAATTTATTTAAATTTATTTAGAATTTAATATAATAAATTAAAGTTAATATAAATTTAAATAAATGTATTCATTAATACAAACATTAAATATTAAATATTTGTGTAATATGTAAATGAATAAATATATTTAAACTTATTCATTAATATAAAAATTAAATATTAAATAAATATTTGTGTAATATTTATATTAATGAATACATTTATTTAAATTTAAATATTAATTTAAATATTTAAATTTTAAAATACTTTAAATATTTTGTTGAAATACTTTTAATATTTTAAAATATTTACATTAAATATTTAAATTCAAATAAATGTATTCATTTAAATATTTAAATTCAAATATTAATGAATAAATTTAAATTTATTAATATAAACAAATGAGAAATATTTAATATTTATATTAATATTAAATATATTAGATAAAAATTATTTAAAAATTTATTTAAATTTATTATTTAATATAAATATTAAATATTAAATATATTAAATAAAAAGTTTATTTTAAGTAAATTTATTTAAATTTATTATTTAATATAAGTACAAATTTAATATAAATATAAAAATTTTGTATTTTTAATATCAGTATAAAAATATAAAAAATATAAAATGTAATATATATTTTTTAATTTTTTTGAGACGGAGTCTCGCTCTGTCACCCAGGCTGGAGTGCAGTGGCGCGATCTCAGCTCACTGCAGCCTCTGCCTCCAGGGTTCCAGCGATTCTCCCGCCTCAGCCTCCTGGGTAGCTGGGATGACAGGTGCCCATCTCTATTTTTAGTAGACACAGGGTTTCACCATGTTGGCCAGGCTGGTTTCAAACTCCTGACATCGCGATCTGCCCACCTCAGCCTCCCAAAGTGCTGGGATTACAGGAGTGAGCCACTGCACCTGGCCTTTTTTTTCATTTTATGTTTATTTCTTAAGACGGAGTCTCGCTCTGTCTCCCAGGCTGGAGTAGAGTGGCCCGATCTCAGCTCACTGCAACCTCCACCTCCCAGGTTCAAGCGATGCTCCTGCCTCAGCCTCCCAAGTAGCTGGGATGACAGGCACCTGCCTCCACACCTGGTTAATTTTTTGTGTTCTTAGTAGAGACGGGGTTTCACCATGTTGGTCAGGCTGGTCTCGAACTCCTGACCTCAGGTGATCCACCCGCCTCGGCCTCCCAAAGTGCTGGGATGACAGGCGTGAGCCACTGTGCCTGGCTGGGATACATGTCTTTATACATTTCTTCAAACCCATAGAACGTCCAACACAGATAGTGAACTTTCATGTAGACTCTGGACTTTAGCACCTAATAATGAGTCCATTGTAGTTCATCAATTGTAACAATGTAGCAGAGCCCAGGAGTTCCAGACCAGTCTGGGCAACATAGCAAGACCCTGTCTCTAAACAAATACAAAAACTGACCAGGGATGGTGGCTCATGCTTGTAATTCCAGAACTTTGGGAGACTGAGGCAGGGGGGGATCACTTGAGCGCAGGAGTTTAAAATCAGCCTGGGCAACATAGCAAGACCCCGTCTCTTAAAAAAAAATATAAAAATTAGCTAGGTGTGGTGGTGCATGCCTGAGGTCCCAGCTGCTCAGGACGCTGAGGCAGGAGGATCCATTGAACCCAGGAATTAAAGACCAGCCTGGACAACATAGCAAGAACCTGTCGCTACAAAAATACACAAATTAGTCAGGTGTAGTGGCTCACACCTGTGATTCCAATACTTTGGGAAGCCGAGAGGCAGGAGGATCCCTTGAGCCCAGGAGTTTGAGATCAGCCTGGGCAACATAGTGAGATCTTGTTTGTAAAACATTACAATTAGCCGGGCGTGGTGGTGCACACCTGTGGTCCCAGCTACTCAGGAGGCTGAGGCAGGAGGATTGCTTGAGCCCAGGAGTTTGAGATCAGCCTGGGCAACATAGCAAGACCTGGTTTATTTAAAAAAATACAAAAATGTGGCCAAGCATGGTAGTGCATACCTGTGGTCCCAGCTACTCAGGAGGCTGAGGCATGAGGATCACTTGAGCCCAGGAGTCTGAGGCTGGAGTACAGCTCACTCCAGCCTAGGCAACAGAGCAAAAAAAAAAAAAAAACAAGTAAAAGAAGGAAACTAAACTCTGGGGAGGGGCTCTGCTTGGCCTTTTGCCGGCTGGCTATGCCCTGTGAGGTTTGTCTTCTCTGAGCCTGTCTTTGTGATTCCAGGAGCGTGCTCAGCCAGGCGCCACAGCTCCAAGCACGACACTCATCACAAAGGGTCCCAGCTTCTCCCTCAATTCTCCTTTTGTTCTCTGCAGGAATCCGGAGGCGGTGAAAAATCAAGCTTTCTCGGGCTTCCAGGCCACAGGGAGAAATCACTCTGCTTTGTTTGCGGATAGTTTCCCGGCCCCCACAGGGCAACGGGCAGGCGGGTGCATTTCAAAGCACATCTCCTTTTCACAAGTAAAGAAACCGACAGTGGGTCGGGTGTGGTGGCTCAAGCCTGTAATCTCAGCACTTTGAGAGACCGAGGAAGGTGGATCGCGAGGTCAGGAGTTCGAGAGCAGCCTGGCCAAGACGGTGAAATCCTGTCTTTACTAAAAATACAAAAATTAGCAGGACACAGTGGCAGGAGCCTGTCATCCCAGCTACTCGGGATACTGATGCAGGAGAACGGCTTGAACCAGGACGGCGGAGGTTGCAGTGAGGTGAGATGGAGCCACTGCACTCCAGCCTGGGTGACAGAGTGAGACCCTGTCTCAAAAAAACAAAAGAGCGCGAGCGAGAGACAGAGAGAAAGAAAGAAAGGAAGGAAGGAAGGAAGGAAGGAAGGAAGGAAGGAAGGAAGGAAGGGAGGGAGGCAGGAAGGAAGAGAGAGAGAAAGAAAGGAAGGAAGGAAGGAAGGAAGGAAGGAAGGAAGGAAGGAAGGAAGGGAGGGAGGAAGGAAGGAAGAGAGAGAGAAAGGACGGAAGGAAGGAAGGAAGGAAGGAAGGAAGGAAGGAAGGAGGGAAGGAAGGAAGGAAGGAAGGAAGGACGGAAGGACGGAAGGAAGGAAGGAAGGAAGGAAGGAAGGAAGGAAGGAAGGAAGGAAGGAAGGAAGGAAGGAAGGAAGGAAGGAAGGAAAGAAGTAAGGAAGGAAGGAAGGGAAAAGAAGAATGAAAGAAGGAAGGACGGAAGGAAGGAAGGAAGGAAGGAAGGAAGGAAGGAAGGAAGGAAGGAAGGAAGAAAGGAAGGAAGGAAGGAAGGAAGGAAGGAAGGAAGGAAGGAAGGAAGGAAGGAAGGAAGGAAGGAGAAAGAAGAAGGAAGGAAAGAAGGGAAGGGAAGGGAGGAGGGAGAGAGAGAGGAAGGAAGGAAGGAAGGAAGGAAGGAAGGAAAGGAAGGAAGAAGAGAGAGAAAGGAAGGAAGGAAGGGAGAGAGGAAGGAAGGAAGGAAGAGAGAGAGGAAGGAAGGAAGAGAAAGAGGAAGGAAGTTGGTCAGGCTGGTCTCGAACTCCTGACCTCAGGTGATCCACCCGCCTCGGCCTCCCAAAGTGCTGGGATGGCAGGCGTGAGCCACTGTGCCTGGCTGGGATACATGTCTTTATACATTTCTTCAAACCCATAGAACGTCCAACACAGATAGTGAACTTTCATGTAGACTCTGGACTTTAGCACCTAATAATGAGTCCATTCTAGTTCATCAATTGTAACAATGTAGCAGAGCCCAGGAGTTTGAGATCAGCCTGGGCAACATAGCAAGACCTGGTTTATTTAAAAAATACAAAATGTGGCCAAGCATGGTAGTGCATACCTGTGGTCCCAGCTACTCAGGAGGCTGAGGCAAGAGGATTGCTTGAGGTCAGGAGTTTGAGATCAGCCTGGGCAACATAGCAAGACCTGGTTTATTTAAAAAATACAAAATGTGGCCAAGCATGGTAGTGCATACCTGTGGTCCCAGCTACTCAGGAGGCTGAGGCAGGAGGATTGCTTGAGGTCAGGAGTTTGAGATCAGCCTGGGCAACATAGCAAGACCTGGTTTATTTAAAAAATACAAAAATTAGCAGGACACAGTGGCAGGAGCCTGTCATCCCAGCTATTCAGGAGGCTGAGGCTGGAAGATCACTTAAGCCTAGGAGTTTGAGACCAGCCTGGGCAACATAGCAAGACCTGTCTATTTAAAAAATACAAAATGTGGCCAAGCATGGTGGTGCATACCTGTGGTCCCAGCTACTCAGGAGGCTGAGGCAAGAGGATTGCTTGAGGCCAGGAGTTTGAGATCAGCCTGGGCAACATAGCAAGACCTGGTTTATTTAAAAAATACAAAATGTGGCCAAGCATGGTGGTGCATACCTGTGGTCCCAGCTACTCAGGAGGCTGAGGCATGAGGATCACTTGAGCCCAGGAGTCTGAGGCTGGAGTACAGCTCACTCCAGCCTAGGCAACAGAGCAAAAAAAATAAAAAAAAAAGTAAAAGAAGGAAACTAAACGCTGGGGAGGGGCTCTGCTTGGCCTTTGCCGGCTGGCTATGCCCTGTGAGGTTTGTCTTCTCTGAGCCTGTCTTTGTGATTCCAGGAGCGTGCTCAGCCAGGCGCCACAGCTCCAAGCACGACACTCATCACAAAGGGTCCCAGCTTCTCCCTCAATTCTCCTTTGTTCTCTGCAGGAATCAGGAGGCGGTGAAAAATCAAGCTTTCTCAGGCTTCCAGGCCACAGGAGAAATCACTCTGCTTTGTTTGCGGATAGTTTCCTGGCCCCACAGGGCAACGGGCAGGCGGGTGCATTTCAAAGCACATCTCCTTTTCACAAGTAAAGAAACCGACAGTGGGTCGGGTGTGGTGGCTCAAGCCTGTAATCTCAGCACTTTGAGAGACCGAGGAAGGTGGATCGCGAGGTCAGGAGTTCGAGAGCAGCCTGGCCAAGACGGTGAAATCCTGTCTCTACTAAAAATACAAAAATTAGCAGGACACAGTGGCAGGAGCCTGTCATCCCAGCTACTCGGGACGCCGATGCAGGAGAATGGCTTGAACCAGGGGGGCGGAGGTTGCAGTGAGGTGAGATGGAGCCACTGCACTCCAGCCTGAGTGACAGAGTGAGACCCTGTCTCAAAAAAACAAAAGAGAGAGAGAGAGACAGAGAGAAAGAAAGAAAGGAAGAAAGGAAGAAAGGAAGGAAGGAAGGAAGGAAGGAAGGAAGGAAGGAAGGAAGGAAGGAAGGAAGGGAAGGAAGGAAGGAAAGAAGGAAGGAAAGAAGGAAGCAAGGAAGGAAGAGAGAGAGGAAGGAAGGAAGGAAGAGAGGAAGGAAGGAAGAAAGAAAGAAAGGAAGGAAGAGAGAAAGGAAGGAAGGAAGAGAGAGAGGAGGGAAGGAAGGAAGAGAGAGAGGAAGGAAGGAAAGAAGAGAGAGAGGAAGGAAGGAAGGAAGGAAGAGAGAGAGGAAGGAAGGAAGGAAGGAAGGAAGAGAGAGAGGAAGGAAGGAAGAAAGGAAGGAAGGAAGAGAGAGAGAAAGGAAGGAAGGAAGGAAGAGAGAGAGAAAGGAAGGAAGGAAGGAAGGAAGGAAGGAAGGAAGGAAGGAAGGAAGGAAGGAGAAACAAGAAACCAGGAGTGGCTGAGTCACTACAAAGCATTCCTCAAACACCAGTTAGACCAGAGGTGGGCAAATCTTTTATGTGAATAGCCAGATAGTCCATATTTTCAGTTTTGTGGGCCACACAGTCTGCCACGCAAGGATGTAGCCCTGCCCTTTGTGGCAGGAAAGCAGCCACAGACAGTGTGCAGAAGAATGTGTGTGACCGTGTGTCAATAAAACTTTATTGACAGTAACGTGCAGGGGGCCGGATTGACTTCGTTTGCAGCACCCCCAGTGTGCTGGGCTATGCTAAACTGTGAACCACTCCGAAATTCTGCATCCGATCCTCAATATACCTCTCTCACCTCTCCACCGCCCCCAGCCCTTGGCACTGAACACAGTATCTTCTCATTGTAAGATTCTAGCAGGTATTTATCAATTTTTTTTTTAAGAGTCAGCCAATTGTGGTGGTTCATGCCTGTAATCCCAGCACTTTGGTAAACCAAAGCAGGAGGATTGCTTAAGGCCAGGAGTTTGAAACCAGTCTGGGCAACGTAGAGCAAGACTCCATCGGCACCCCAAAAAATTAAAAATTAGGCAGGCGTGGTGGTGTGTGCCTGTGGTCTCAGCTACTTTGGAGGCTGAGGTGGGAGGATTGCTTGAGCCCAGGAGGGTGAGGCTGCAGTGAGCTGAGATTGCACCACTGTGCTCCAGCCTGGGTGACAGAGCAGGACCCTGTCCCTTAAAACGCAATGCAATGAAGCCTCTAACCCCAGCACTTTGGGAGGCCGAGGCGGGCGGATCATGAGGTCAGGAGATCGAGACCATTCTGGCTGACACTGTGAAACCCCGTCTCTACTAAAAAAATACAAAAAACTAACCGGGCGTGGTGGCGGCGCCTGTAGTCCCAGCTGCTCGGGAGGCTGAGGCAGGAGAATGGCGTGAACCTGGGAGGCGGAGCTTGCAGTGAGCTGAGATCCGGCCACTGCACTCCAGCCTGGGCAACAGAGCCAGACTCTGTCTCAAAACCATAAAGTAAAATAAATAAACAAATAGAAAAAGAAACTAAAAAGACTCTCTCGAAGATCCCAAAAGACAGAGCCCTGCAGGTCTTATTCCCTTCCCCAAGATAACCCCAAATCCTGCCTGTCCTGGTGTGAGTGAACCAGCCTACACTAACCACTGAACTGAAAGCGCACTCAATCTAGGCCCGTCTCTTACCAGCCTGGGAAAATTTGGGCCATACCTGCTCTCCACTGACCACTTCAGGGATGACATTAATTCCCCACCCACCTGTCATAGTATTCGATGAAATTTGAAGCCGGACACGAACCCCCAAAATGGCACACACCCCCCTAAATTCCTGCCCAGGGCAGCTCCCCACGAGCCACCCCAGCCTCCAAGAAACAAATGTGTTCTCCACCAGCACCTGCCGGTTCTCATCTCACAGGTCACCGTGTCTGTATGGCCAGCGCTGGCACATTCTGCACCACCATAAGCAAAACCTCAAGACAGATGCAAAGCGTCATTACGATGACAGGCGTCCTCACCCAGTGAGAGATCAAAGGCAGAGCCCCAGGGGCAGCCTCGGGTCCCCATGCAGACAGGCGGCTCTGGGTCCTTCCAGCCGCCATTCAGGCTTTTGCAACATGTAGGGCTTTTGGCCACATGTAGGACCTGCCGGCTTGCTATTCATTGCAGTTATTATTACGTTGTTGTTTTTTTTTTCCCTTGCAATGCAGGCTGCTCCTTGCCTCCGTCTAATAGATCTAGCCACGATTCAGGCTTTTGGCCACATGTAGGACCTGCCACTTGCTATTCATTGCAGTTATTATTACGTTGTTTTTTTTTTTTTTTTCCCTTGCAATGCAGGCTGCTCCTTGCCTCCGTCTAATAGATCTAATGATCAGAAAATACACTTTGCAATCAGTCCCACACCACCCCGGCCTTCTCTTGCAGGCTATACCAGCCAGCTGTTTGGAAAGGTACAGGTCTAATCCTTCGCTCCACATGTTGGAGCAGATGAAAGTAATTTGGGGCTCCACTGTCTCGAAGTAATTAGGCTGCCATGGAAAACGGGGTCTTTATGCATCCGTTTGGAGCGAGGCACGCCGTGTGCACACGCCGTAATTACGAGCCGGTAAGGTACACCTTATGCATTTTACATGGCGTCTGTTATTAACATAACCTGACGATCAAAGCCCTTGGATCGGCTGTCTTCCTTTTCATGTAACGGGCTGAAATTCCCCAGAAATAGAATCATTTGAAAACGGGCGATGGTGATTTGTTTCAGCTGTAATTTGTTAAGGTTTTTTTTTTTTTTTTTGGTCCTCCTCTTTGTTGTTGCCTAATAAGACCGGGGCTGCTGGGGCTCGAGGTGGGTTTCGTAGGAACAAGAGGGTCTCGGGACTGCAACGCACACGTCGAAGAGGTCAGGAGAAGAGTTGTCTTTGGCCAAGTGGGTGCTGTGTGCGGAGAAGGACTGTGATTCTGAAAACACAGTCTGCAGTCACTAACCAGACACAAACGGTGTTTGCTGCTTTTCAGACCATTCAGGGGACAGGTGAAGGGGTTTGTGTCGAACCTCACGACACCATCGTTATGTCCTGTAACGTAGGAAACAAACAGTGCTACAATTTCATGCCCATTGGCTGTGTTCTGTGCCAGCGAGATGCATGAACAGGTTGCGCTGCTGGTGACAAGAAAAGATAAGGTTAAGGGACGTTTAGCGGTCAGGCACGGTGGCTCCGTCTGTAATCCCAACACCTCGGGAGGCCAAAGTGGGAGGATCGCCAAGGTCAGGAGTTCGAGACCATCCTGGTCACCACGGTGAAATTCATCATTTTTTCTTTCTTTGTCTCTTTTTTCTCTTTCTTTCTTTTTCTTTCTTTCTTTCTTTCTTTCTTTCTCTTTCTTTCTTTCTTTCTTTCTTTCTTTCTTTCTTTCTTTCTTTCTTTCTTTCCTTTTCTTTTCTTTTCTTTTCTTTTCTTTCTTTTTTTTTTTTGAGATGGAGTCTTGCTCTGTAACCAGGCTGGAGTGCAGTGTCGTGATCTTGGCTCACTGCAACCTCTGCCTCCAGGATTTAAGCGATTCTCCTGCCTCAGTCTCCCAAATAGCTGGGACTACAGGCATGCATCACCACACCCAGCTAAATTTTGTATTTTTATTAGAGATGGGGTTTCACCATGTTGGCCAGGATTGTCTCGATCTCTTAACCTTGTGATCCACCTGCATCGGCCTCCCAAAATGCTGGGATTACAGGCGTGAGCCACCGTACCCAGCCCTTCTTTCTTTCTTTCTTTCTTTCTTTCTTTCTTTCTTTCTTTCTTTCTTTCTTTCTTTCTTTCTTTCCTTCCTTCCTTCCTTCCTTCTTTCCTTCCTTCCTCCTTCCTTCCTTCCTTCCTTCCTTCCTTCCTTCCTTCCTTCCTTCCTTCCTTCCTTCCATCTTTCTCTTTCTTTTTTTCATCTGTCTTTCTGTCTTTCTCTTTTTTATGAATACAAAGACCTCCTTTTTTGAAAGAAGTCAAATCTGGGCGTTCTGTATTACCATAACGACACACATCATCACATTTTGTCCTGTTTCAGTGTTTGGTGCTAAAAATACCCCAGCTGCCCTAGTTAATGAGAAAACGCGGCAATGATCAATATTGATGTATTTCTGGAACAACGCGTTCGGGGCCTCGAGGAGCCTGGTTAATTTTAGGCACTAACAAACGAATAGAAAATATTCCACTTAACTTAGTAGCAGCTTGGACCCGATCATTAAAGACACGGGAATTATTACAATCAGCATCTTTCTCTCTCTAATGCCAGTAAGTGGCTCTTCCAGGACACGATTTTCTGAAAAATCAAACTGATGAGAACAGGAGTCACCACCACCTACGTGGACACTTGTACCTCGGACATGATGAGTCATAGGATTTAGTCAATCGGTACCAGTCAGCCAGCATCCTTCCGGCAGGTCCCGTGTCCTATTTTGATATAGTCACCATGTTTAAAAAAAAAAAAAAAATTTATGGCTAGAAAATATCATCCACACTTACATTCTTTCTGGAAATGTCACGTCTGTGTCTCATCCAGTATCCCTGCCTTTTCTTTTTGTCGTTGTTGATTTTGCATTGCTTCTTTGTTTGTTTTTGAGACGGAGTCTCGCTCTGTCGCCCAGGCTGGAGTGCGGTGGAGTCATCTGGGCTCACTGCAAGTTCCGCCCCCCGGGTTCCAGCCATTCTCCTGCCTCAGCCTCCCGAGTAGCTGGGATTACAGGTACCCACCACCACGCCCGGCTAATGTTTGTATTTTTTTCATAGAGACGGGGTTTCGCCATATTGCCCAGGCTGGTCTTGAACTCCTGACTTCGTGATCCACTCGCCTCGGCTTCCCACAGAGCTGGGATGACAGGCGTGAGCCACGGTGTCCGGCTTATCCCTGCCTTTTCTGAGGTCACCCAGCTCAGAAAAGGGACATTGTGACCACATTGACGTCACACTGTGGCATTAAGGATGTTTCTATCTGCAGTCGATCAGAAATACCGGTGTAATTACATGAGACGAGGCTGCTTTGGTGGGCTTCGAAACAGCCCATGCTCACTGCCTGCTGGGGCAGGTGCTTGTATTCGTTTGGTTTCGGCTGCCACGAGAGGGGACTACAGGCTGAGTGGGTTAAACCAGGGTCTCCCAACCCTTGCGCCACAGACTGGTACTAGTCAGTGGCTTCTGAAGAACCAGGCCCCACCGCAGGAGGTAAGCAGTGGAGCAAGCGAGGAAAGCTTCATCTGTGTTGATAGCCACTCTTCCTCTCTCCCATTGTGGCTTGAGTCCCGCTTCCTGTTAGATCAGCAGCAAAGGCACTGGATTCTCATAGGAGCACAAACCCTACTGTGAACCGTGCAAGTGAGGGATGTAGATTTCGCTGCGTGCCCCTTACGAAAATCAACGCCTGATGATCTCTTGTGTCTCCCGTCACCCCTACACGGGACAATCTAGTTGCAGGAAAACAAGCTCAGGACACCCACTGATGCCACATCCTGCTGAGAAGTATCCTTATTTTATTACATATTACAATGCAATAATAATAGAAATAAAGGGCACAATCCATGTCATGCACTTGAATCATCCCAAAACCAGACCCCTCCCCAGTTCGTGGAACAATTGTATGAAGCTGTTCCCTGGTGACGGAAAGGCTGGGGACCGCTGAGTGAAACAGCAGACATTAATTTTTTCTCACGGTTCTGGAGGCTGGAAGTCTGAGATCAAGGTGTAGACAGAGCAGACTCAGCATCTGGTGAGGGCTCTCTTTCTGGTCTGCAAACGGCCGCCTTCTTGCTGTGTCCTTACACAGTGGAGACAGAGAGAGAGAGAGAGAGAGAGAGAGAGAGAGAGTGTGTGTGTGTGTGTTCTAGTGTCTCTTCCCCTTCTCATAAGGACACTAATCCCCCTATACCAGTGGCCCCCAACCTTTTTGGCACCAGGGGCCAGTTTCCTGGCAGACTATTTTTCCATGACTGGAGGTTGGGGAGGTGATTTTTGGATGATTCAAACACATTACATATATCTATCTATCTATCTATCTATCTATCTATCTATCTATCATCTATGTCCCTGCCTGCCTATTTATCAATCATCTATCTATCTATATCTATCTATCTATCTATCTATCCATCTATCTATTATCTATCTATCTATCTAGCATCTATGTCCCTGCCTCCCTATTTATCAATTATCTATCTATCTATCTATCTATCTATCTATCTATCTATCCATCTATCTATTATCTATCATCTATCTATCTATCCATCTATCTATCTATTATCTGTCTATCTATCATCTATCTATGTCCCTGCCTGCCTATTTATCAATCATCTATCTATCTATCTATCCATCTATCTATTATCTATCTATCTATCATCTATCTAAGTCCCTGCCTGCCTATTTATCAATCATCTATCTATCTATATCTATCTATCTATCTATCTATCTATTATCTATCTATCTATCCATCTATCTATTATCTATCTATCATCTATCTATGTCCCTGTCTGCCTATTTATCAATCATCTATCTATCTATCCATCTATGTATCTATTATCTATCTATCTATCTATCCATCTATCTATCTATTATCTGTCTATCTATCTATCATCTATCTATTTCCCTGCCTGCCTATTTATCAATCATCTATCTATCTATATCTATCTATCTATCTATCTATCTATTGATTTTTCTATGTGTCTATTTGTCTGTCTATCCTATCACCATCCTTCTCTGGACTAAGATGCTCTAAGCATTCTGCAACCTTCCTGCTTCTGAGTGGGTCTCTGGATGCATTTGGAGAAGAAAAACACATACCCAAACATAGAATGTGGTTACCTCTACTAATTATTTCAGAAAGCATAGACACGAACCCTTCCGTCAACTCAGAGCTGCTAGGAAGGGAGAATTGCTGCTGCCCCTGGCTGTAATTTTAAAATCCCCATGTAAAGCCAGAGGAGAAAACTGACTCCTCAACCATGACCCCAGAGCAGCCATTCTTCCAAAGACACCAGCGTATTTGCAAGCTTCTTGTCCAAATCAGGAAGAGCAAGGAAGACCGTACTCAAGACCAGACCGGGCCACCAACTGAAAGAAACCTTGTCTCTCCAAAAAAGAAAAAAAAAAAAAAAATTAAAATTACCCGGGTGTGGTGGTGCATGGCTGTAGTTCCAGCTACTTGGGAGGCTGAGATGGGAGGATCGCTTGAGCCCAGGAGGGTGAGGCTGCAGTGAGCTGAGATTGCACCACTGTGCTCCAGCCTGGGTGACAGAGCAGGACCCTGTCCCTTAAAACGCAATACAATGAAGCCTCTAACCCCAGCACTTTGGGAGGCCGAGGCGGGCGGATCATGAGGTCAGGAGATCGAGACCATCCTGGCTAACACTGTGAAACCCCGTCTCTACTAAAAAATACAAAAAATTAGCCAGGCGAGGTGGCGGGCGCCTGTAGTCCCAGCTGCTCGGGAGGCTGAGGCAGGAGAATGGCGTAAACCCGGGAGGCGGAGCTTGCAGTGAGCTGAGATCGCGCCACTGCACTCCAGCCTGGGTGACAGAGCGAGACTCCGTCTCAAAACCATAAAATAAAATAAATAAACAAATAGAAAAAGAAACTAAAAAGACTCTCTTGAAGATCCCAAAGGCCAGAAGCTAACGCCGGGCTCTGAAAACAGTGTCCCACGACACTGGTTTTACGTCCACGGAAATAAGGGAAGGGGGAAGAATCTGCAGGTCTTATTCCCTTCCCCAAGATAGCCCAAAACCCTGTTTCCTGCCTGTCCTGGTGTGGTGAACCCAGCAGGGACCCCCAACTGAAAGCACCCAGAGATGACGGCAATTTACTTCCCGCCTCTGCCCGTGGGTAAAATTTGGGCCATACCTGCTCTCCACTGACCACTTCAGGGATGACATTAAGTCCCCACCCACCTGTCATAGGATTCGATGAAATAAGACGCCGGACACGAACCCCCCAAAATGGCACAGATTCCCCCCTAAATGCTTCCTGGCCCAGGGCAGCTCCCCACGAGCCACCCCAGCCTCCAAGAAACAAATGTGTTCTCCACCAGCACCTGCCGGTTCTCATCTCACAGGTCACCGTGTCTGTGGCCAGCGCTGGCCGGGCACCCACATTCTGCACCACCGCAAAGCAAAACCTCAAGACAGATGCAAAAGCGTCATTACGATGACAGAGGCGTCCTCACCCCGAGTGAGCAGAGCACCGTGAGATCAAAGGCAGAGGCCCCAGGGGCAGCCTCGGGGGTCCTGGCCATGCGGACCGGGCGGCTCTGGGTCCTTCCCAGCCGCCATTCAGGCTTTTTGCAACATGTAGGACCTGCCGGCTTGCTATTCATTGCAGTTATGATTACGTTGTTTTGTTTTGTTTTTTCCCCTTGCAATGCAGACTGCTCCTTGCCTCCATCTAATAGATCTAGCCACGATTCAGGCTTTTGGCCACATGTAGGACCTGCCGGCTTGCTATTCATTGCAGTTATGATTACGTTGTTTTTTTTTTTTTTTTTTCCCCGTGCAATGCAGTCTGCTCCTTGCCTCCGTCTAATCGATCTAGCCCCGATTCAGGCTTGTGGCCACATGTAGGACCTGCCGGCTTGCTATTCATTGCAGTTATTATTACGTTGTTTTGTTTTTTTTTTTCCCCTTGCAATGCAGACTGCTCCTTGCCTCCGTCTAATAGATCTAGCCACGATTCAGGCTTTTGGCCACATGTAGGACCTGCCGGCTTGCTATTCATTGCAGTTATTATTACGTTGTTGTTTTTTTTTTTTTTTCCCTTGCAATGCAGACTGCTCCTTGCCTCCGTCTAATAGATCTAGCCACGATTCAGGCTTTTGGCCACATGTAGGACCTGCCGGCTTGCTATTCATTGCAGTTATTATTACGTTGTTTTTTTTTTTTTTTTTTTCCCTTGCAATGCAGGCTGCTCCTTGCCTCCGTCTAATAGATCTAGCCACGATTCAGGCTTTTGGCCACATGTAGGACCTGCCGGCTTGCTATTCATTGCAGTTATTATTACGTTGTTTTGTTTTTTTTTTTCCCCTTGCAATGCAGACTGCTCCTTGCCTCCGTCTAATAGATCTAGCCACGATTCAGGCTTTTGGCCACATGTAGGACCTGCCGGCTTGCTATTCATTGCAGTTATTATTACGTTGTTTTGTTTTTTTTTTTCCCCTTGCAATGCAGGCTGCTCCTTGCCTCCGTCTAATAGATCTAGCCACGATTCAGGCTTTTGGCCACATGTAGGACCTGCCGGCTTGCTATTCATTGCAGTTATGATTACGTTGTTTTTTTTTTTTTCCCCCTTGCAATGCAGGCTGCTCCTTGCCTCCGTCTAATAGATCTAGCCACGATTCAGGCTTTTGGCCACATGTAGGACCTGCCGGCTTGCTATTCATTGCAGTTATTATTACGTTGTTTTTTTTTTTTTTTTTTCCCTTGCAATGCAGGCTGCTCCTTGCCTCCGTCTAATAGATCTAATGATCAGAAAATACACTTTGCAATCAGTCCCACACCACACCGGCCTTCTCTTGCAGGCTATACCAGCCAGCTGTTTGGAAAGGTACAGGTCTAATCCTTTCGCCTCCACATGTTGGAGCAGATGAAAGTAATTTGGGGCTCCACTGTCTCGAAGTAATTAGGCTGCCATGGAAAACGGGGTCTTTATGCATCCGTTTGGAGCGAGGCACGCCGTGTGCACACGCCGTAATTACGAGCCGGTAAGGTACACCTTATGCATTTTACATGAGCGTCTGTTATTAACATAACCTGACGATCAAAGCCCTTTGGATCGGCTGTCTTCCTTTTCATGTAACGGGCTGAAATTCCCCAGAAATAGAATCATTTGAAAACGGGGCGATGGTGATTTGTTTCAGCTGTAATTTGTTAAGGTTTTTTTTTTTTTTTTTTTTTTTTTGGTCCTCCTCTTTGTTATTTGCCTAATAAAGACCGGGGGCTGCTGGGGGCTCGAGGTGGGTTTTCGTAGGAACAAGAGGGGTCTCGGGACTGCAGACGCACACGTCGAACGCCTTCGTCTTGTTAATGAGGTCAGGAGAAGAGTTGTCTTTGGCCAAGTGGGTGCTGTGTGCGGAGAAGGACTGTGATTCTGAAAACACAGTCTGCAGTCACCCCAACCAGACACAAACGGTGTTTGCTGCTTTTTCAGACCATTCAGGGGACGGGTGAAGGGGTTTGTGTCGAACCTCACGACACCATCGTTATGTCCTGTAACGTAGGAAACAAACAGTGCTAGCAATTTCATGCCCATTGGCTGTGTTCTGTGCCAGCGAGATGCATGAACAGGTTGCACGCTGCTGGTGACAAGAAAAGATAAGGTTAAGGGACGTTTAACGGTCAGGCACGGTGGCTCCCGTCTGTAATCCCAACACTTCGGGAGGCCAAAGTGGGAGGATCGCTTAAGGTCAGGAGTTCGAGACCATCCTGGTCACCACGGTGAAACCCCGTCTCTGCTAAAAATACAAAAATTAGCCGGGCATAGTGGCAGGTGCCTGTGGTCCCAGCTACTCAGGAGGCTGAAGCTGGAGAATCGCTTGGGCATTTGGGTGCCTGAGGAGAAATGTGTTGAAAAAAACATTCTGAATGCATATCTGAGATGTAGTATTGTTCATAGTTTTTCTTATGATTATTTACTATTTATGGACATGGGGTCTCACTACGTTGCCCAGGCTGGAGGGCAGTGGTGCAATCTCAACTCACTGCAACCTCTGCCTCCCAGGCTCCAGCAATCCCCCCACCTCAGCCTCCCAAAGTGCTGGAATGACAGGCAGGAGCCACTGTGCCTGGAGCGCCCCAGGTTCTTTTTTTTGTTTTGAGACGGAGTCTCGCCCCGTCACCCAGGCTACAGTGCAGTGCCACAATCTCGGCTCACTGCAACTTCTGCCTCCCAGATTCAAATGATTCTCCTGCCTCAGCCTCCCGAGTAGCTGGGACTACAGGCACCTGCCACCACGCCCGGATAAGTTTTGTATTTTTAGTAGAGATGGGGTTTCACCGTGTTGGCCAGGATGGTCTTGAACTCCTGACCTTGGGTGATCCGCCCGCCTCAGCCTCCCGAGTAGCTGGGACGACAGGCACCTGCCACCACGCCCGGCTAAGTTTTGTATTTTTAGTAGAGACGGGGTTTCACCGTGTTGGCCAGGCGGGTCTCGAACTCCTGACCTCGTGATCCACCTACCTCGGCCTCCTCCCAAAATGTTGGAATGACAGGTGTGAGCCGCCGCGCCCAGCCTGCTCCAGGTCCTTAATGACCAAAAGGTCACTTCAAATAGTCAAGCATAAACATCCCAGGGACATTGGAATTTTCTGAAGACTCCCTGCAATTTGCTTTTGGAACGAGCATAACGAGGAGGACTTGGCCCGAGTGATTTTTTTGGATATGAAGATGGTGACAAGAAAAGATAAGGTTAAGAGAAGTTTAACGGCCGGGCGCGGTGGCTCGCACCTGTTACCCCAGCACCTTGGGAGACCAAAGTGGGTGGATCACTTGAGCTTAGAAGTTCGAGACCAGCCTGGTCAATATGGTGAAACCCCGTCTCTACTATAAATAAAAAAAATTAGCCGGGCGAGGTGGCAGGTGCCTGTAGTCCCAGCTACTCAGGAGGCTGAGGCAGGAGAATCGCTTGAACCCGGGACGTGGAGGTTGCGGTGAGCCGAGATGGCGCCACCGCACACCAGCCTGGGCAACAGAGCGAGACTCTGTTTCAAAAAATAAAAAATAAAAAATAAGATAAGGTTAACTCAAGTGTCCATCAACGGGCAAATGGACAAAGCACGGTTTCTGCATCCATATAGCGGGTTTTTAAGCCAAGAAAAGGAATAACATGACTACATCACGTGCAGACACGCAGGGAGAGGCTGGGAAGGGTGTGAGGGCAGGAGAGAAATGAGAAGACCTGGGTTTGTGGGGAAAACGTACAGTTACGTATAAGGAATCAGTCCTGGCCGGGCACGGCGGCTCACACCTGTCGTCCCAGCACTTTGGGAGGCCGAGGCAGGTGGATCATTCGAGGTCAGGAATTCGAGACCAGCCTGACCAACATGGTGAAACCCCGTCTCTACTCAAAATACAAAATTAGCCAGGCGTGGTGGCAGGTGCCTGTCATCCCAGCTACTCGGGAGGCTGAGGCAGGGGAATCCCTTGAACCCGGGAGGTGGAGCTTGTAGTGAGCCGAGATCACACCACTGCACTCCAGCCTGGGCGACAGAGCGAGACTCTGTCTCAAAAAAAAAGAAAAAAGTAAAAGGAATTAGTCCCAATGTTCCATAACTGAGGAAAGTAACTACACTTAGCCACAATGCACTGTTTAGTTCACAATAGCTACAAAGGGGATTCGAAATGTTCCCAACACATACACACGGTAAACTTTCAGCCAGGCACGGTGGCTCGCGCCTATAACCCCAGTCCTTTGGGAGGCTGAGGCAGGTGGATCATTTGAGGTGAGGAGTTCGAGACCAGCAGGACCAACACGGTGAAACCCCGTCTCTACTAAAAATACAAAAACTAGCCGGGCGAGGTGGTGGCACCTGTAGTCCCAGCTACTCGGGAGGCTGAGGCAGGTGGATCATTCGAGGTCAGGAGTTCGAGACCAGCCTGACCAACATGGTGAAACCCCATCTCTACTCAAAATACAAAATTAGCCGGGCATGGTGGCAGGTGCCTGTCATCCCAGCTACTCGGGAGGCTGAGGCAGGAGAATGGCGTGAACCCGGGAGGCGGAGCTTGCAGTGAGCCGAGATCGCACCACTGCACTCCAGCCTGGGCCACAGAGCGAGACTCTATCACAAAAAAAAAAAAAAAAAGTCCGTCTGTCTTTATCTGCCATTCTCTTTGTAAATGATTTTTCCCCTGTTTACCTGGGACAAGATCTATAAACACAGAAAGTAGATTCGAGGTCACCAGGGGCTTCAGAAGTGGAAACGGGGGTGACGGTTTAATGGGGCTCAGCCCTGCCTTTTGGGGTGACGAGAATGTTCTCGGACCAGAGACAGGGGACAATTCTGTAAGACGGTGAACGTACCATCGGCCCCTGAATTGGATGCTTTAAATTCCTTCCTTGTATGGTACGTACATTTTACTGGGGTGAGTTCTGCAGGGAGCTCCACGTTCCCTGTGCATTGAATACCAGCGTCCACTGTCTGTACCCAACCTGTGACCGGCGGGTTAGCAGGGTCTGGACCCGTCTGGGGTGAGCTCTGCAGGGAGCCACATCCCCTGTGCATTGAATACTGGCATCCACTGTCTGCACCTGTCCTGTGACCGGGGCGTTAGCAGGGCCTGGGCCCGTCTGGGGTGAGCTCTGCAGGGAGCCACATCCCCTGTGCATTGAATACTGGCATCCACTGTCTGCACCTGTCCTGTGACCGGGGCGTTAGCAGGGCCTGGACCCGTCTGGGGTGAGCTCTGCAGGGAGCCACATCCCCTGTGCATTGAATACCAGTGTCCACTATCTATACCTGACCTGTGACCGGGGCGTTAGCAGGGCCTGGACCCGTCTGGGGTGAGCTCTGCAGGGAGCCACATCCCCTGTGCATTGAATACCAGTGTCCACTATCTATACCTGACCTGTGACCGGGGCGTTAGCAGGGCCTGGACCCGTCTGGGGTGAGCTCTGCAGGGAGCCACATCCCCTGTGCATTGAATACCAGTGTCCACTATCTATACCTGACCTGTGACCGGGGCGTTAGCAGGGCTTGGCCCCGTCTGTGGTGAGCTCTGCAGGGAGACCGACGTTCCCTGTGTGTTGTAGGTTTTCACCCTCGATCTCTACCTGACACTCACCAGGCCGTTAGCAAAGCTGGGCTCATCTTTTCCTGGATTTGTTTGATGTTTCTTAGTGAACGCTCACATCTTCTCCTCTGAAGCTCGTCTCGGATTATGTCAGTCATGGTCGTCGTCCATAGACTCTCCTCCTGTCCTTGGGGCAGCGTAAGAGGGGCCCACATCAGCCTGGGCTGTGTCCACCAGCTCCCTTGGCTGCCGGTCAGGCTCAGAACAACAAGGACAGCTGGTCTTGGCTCTCTCTTTGCCTCTTTTCTATGGGACCAGGCCCTGCCTTCCAGGTGGTGCCCCCCTGTCCTCAATGCTCTTTAGAAACGCTGCAGTCCTGGGGAACTCAAAAGGAAAGGTGGGGTGTCCCCGTGGGGATCCCTGGCCCCGCCCAGTACCGCTGGAGGCCTCGGAGGGGGGAATTAGTGGCCTCTGTTCTTCTTCCCAACAACAAAGCTCCCTCCCTCTCCCAGATGCCCAACGGCAGGACACACGCTTCTATTTGTGCAGGTGTATTGTCCTGGTTGTCTAGAGAACAGAGCTAACAGGAGAGGTATATATATATATATATATATGTTATTAGACACAGAACTATTATTTATATATACACACTATTAGAGAGATATATATCTCCTATTAGGTCTGTATATGTATATTCTGCAGTTATATATAGTTACATATTAACTATATATACTTTATATAGTTTTTATATATATATATATATAAAAAACGTCCTGGTCAGAGGTCAGGTGCAGAGAGTGGATGCTGTGGCTTTCTATGCACAGGGGACGTGGCTCCCTGCAGAACTGTATATATAACTACATGTAGTTATATATAAATATATATTTAAATATATAATATATATTTATATATTTTAACATATATGAATAAATGGTAATATATAACAGTATAAATATACTTATATAGTTATAAATTTAAATAACTATATTTTGAAATATATAACTATATATAGTTTCATATAGTTTATATAGTTTATATATGTATAGTTTTATATAGTTTATATAGTTATATATAGTTTCATATAGTTTTATAGTTTATATAGTTCCCAACACACACAGTAAACTTTCAGCCAGGCACGGTGGCTCGCCTATAACCCCAGTCCTTTGGGAGGCTGAGGCAGGTGGATCATTTGAAGTCAAGAGTTCAAGACCAGCCTGGTGAACATGGTAAAACCCTGTCTCTACAAAAAATGCAAAAATTAGCCGGGTCTGGTGATGTGTGTCTGTAGTCCCAGCTACTCAGGAGGCTGAGGCAGGTGGATCATTCGAGGTCAGGAGTTCGAGACCAGCCTGACCAACATGGTGAAACGCCATCTCTACTAAAATACAAAATTAGCCGGGCGTGGTGGCGGCGCATGTAGTCCCAGCTACTCGGGTGGCTGAGGCTGGAGATTGGCTTAAACCCGGGAGGCGGAGCTTGCAGTGAGCTGAGATCCGGCCACTGCACTCCAGCCTGGGCGACAGAGTGAGACTCCGTCTCAAAAAAAAAAAAAAAAGTCCATCTGTCTTTATCTGCCATTCTCTTTGTAAATGATTTTCCCTGTTTACCTGGGACAAGATCTATAAACACAGAAAGTAGATTCGAGGCCTGGGCCCGTCTGGGGTGAGCTCTGGGGCCACATCCCTGTGCATTGGATGGCATCCACTGTCTGCACCTGTCCTGTGACTGGGGCGTTAGCAGGCCTGGACCCGTCTGGGGTGAGCTCTGCAGGAGCCACATCCCTGTGCATTGAATACCAGCGTCCACTGTCTGTACCCAACCTGTGACCGGCGGGTTAGCAGGGTCTGGACCCGTCTGGGGTGAGCTCTGCAGGGAGCCACATCCCCTGTGCATTGAATACCAGCGTCCACTGTCTGTACCCAACCTGTGACCGGCGGGTTAGCAGGGTCTGGACCTGTCTGGGGTGAGCTCTGCAGGAGCCACATCCCTGTGCATTGAATACTGGCATCCACTGTCTGCACCTGTCCTGTGACCGGGCGTTAGCAGGGGCCTGGGCCCGTCTGTGGTCAGTTCTGCAGGGAGACCACGTTCCCTGTGTGTTGTAGGTTTTCACCCTCGATCTCTACCTGACACTCACCAGGCCGTTAGCAAAGCTGGGCTCATCTTTTCCTGGATTTGTTTGATGTTTCTTAGTGAACGCTCACATCTTCTCCTCTGAAGCTCGTCTCGGATTATGTCAGTCATGGTCGTCGTCCATAGACTCTCCTCCTGTCCTTGGGGCAGCGTAAGAGGGGCCCACATCAGCCTGGGCTGTGTCCACCAGCTCCCTTGGCTGCCGGTCAGGCTCAGAACAACAAGGACATCTGGTCTTGGCTATCTCTTTGCCTCTTTTCTAAGGGACCAGGCCCTGCCTTCCAGGTGGTGCCACCCTGTCCTCAATGATCTTTAGAAACTCTGCAGTCCTGGTGAACTCAAAGGAATGGTGGGGTGTCCCCGTGGGGATCCCTGGCCCCGCCCAGTACCGCTGGAGGCCTCGGAGGGGGGAATTAGTGGCCTCTGTTCTTCTTCCCAACAACAAAGCTCCCTCCCTCTCCCAGATGCCCAACGGCAGGACACACGCTTCTATTTGTGCAGGTGTATTGTCCTGGTTGTCTAGAGAACAGAGCTAACAGGAGAGGTATATATATTTATATATATGTTATTAGACACAGAAATATTATTTATATATACACTCTATTAGAGAGATATATATGTCCTATTAGGTCTGTATATGTATATTATTCTGTTATATATAGTTACATATTAACTATATATACTTTATATAGTTTTTATATATATATATATATAAAAAACGTCCTGGTCAGAGGTCAGGTGCAGAGAGTGGATGCTGTGGCTTTCTATGCACAGGGGACGTGGCTCCCTGCAGAACTGTATATATAACTACATGTAGTTATATATAAATATATATTTAAATATATAATATATATTTATATATTTTAACATATATGAATAAATGGTAATATATAACAGTATAAATATACTTATATAGTTATAAATTTAAATAACTATATTTTGAAATATATAACTATATATAGTTTCATATAGTTTATATAGTTTATATATGTATAGTTTTATATAGTTTATATAGTTATATATAGTTTCATATAGTTTTATAGTTTATATAGTTTATAAAGTTATATATACTTTTAAAAACTATATATAGTTATATATAAAACTCTATATAACTACATATATAATTATATATGTAAAACTATATATAACCATATATACAGTTTATATATACATAACTATATATTATATATTATATAATTTATTATATGTAAACTATATAATCATAGATACAGTTTTACATATATAACTGTATATGTAGTTATATAGAGTTTTACATATAGTTTTATAACTAGTTTATATAAACGGTTATATATAGTTTTATATAAAACTACATATGTAATTTTACATATATAAAACTATATGTAGTTTTACATACATATGTATATATGTATAAATATAACTGTATATAGTTATATATAGTTTTACATATGTATATATATAACTATATATACTCATACATAGTTTTATATATAAATATCTATATATAACACTATATACAGTTATATGTGTAAAAGTATATACAGCTATATATATAAAACTATATATAGTTATGTATATAAAACTATATATAGTTATATATATAAAACTATATATAGTTATGTATATAAAACTATATATAGTTATATATATATAACTATATATATAGTTATGTATATAAAACTATATATAAGTTATATACATAACTATATATATAGTTCTGTATCTGTTTATGTATCTATTTATCTTTCTATCTATTTAAAGGGGGGTTTATTAAGTAGCATTAACTCACAGGATCCCAAGGTCCCACCGCAGGCCGTCTGTAGGCTGAGGAGAAAGAAGAACCAGTCCAAGTCCCAAAGCAGGAGAACTTGGAGTCTGATGTTTGTGCGCAGGAAGCCTCCAGCATGGCAGAAAGATGTAGGCTGGGAGGCTAAGCCAGTCTCGCCTTTTCACGTTCTTATGCCTGCTTTATATTCTGGCTGTGCCGGCAGCTGATTAGATGGTGCCCACCCAGATTCAGGGTGGATCTGCCTTTCCCAGCCCATTGACTCAAATGTTCAACTCCTTTGGCAACATCCTCACAGCGACACTCAGAATCAATACTTTGCATCCTTCAATCCGATCCCGTTGGCACACGGTATTCGCCATCACAAAAGGTGTCCCCCTCCCATATCAGGAAGAGGAGCATGGCTCTTAATTATTTTAGATGACATGTGTCATGGAGAAGGCATCAAACCCTTATCTTCCATTTCTTTCCCGAAGATATGTAGCTTCCCATTATGTACCACCCCTAGAAGCCCAGAATTTTCTTTTTTTCTTTGCCTTGGTAATCCTCCAGGAACTCATCATGCTTTGTTAAGATGGTATGTAAAACCCCTGCTTATATACCATCAGGTGTTCAGGCCTCAGGTGGGGACGGTCCCTGCAGGTGGTTGGGTGTTTAGATCTCAGTGACCCATGTACTTTTTGATCCAAGGTCGGGAGAGTCACTGCAGGTGGTCAGGTGTTCAGATCTCAGGTGGGGGAGAGTCACTGCAGGTGGTCAGGTGTTCAGATCTCAGGTGGGGGAGAGTCACTGCAGGTGGTCAGGTGTTCATAGCTCAGGTGGGGGAGAGTCACTGCAGGTGGTCAGGTGATCAGATCTCAGGTGGGGGAGAGTCACTGCAGGTGGTCAGGTGTTCAGATCTCAGGTGGGGGAGAGTCACTGCAGGTGGTCAGGTGTTCAGATCTCAGGTGGGGAGAGTCACTGCAGGTGGTCAGGTGTTCAGACCTCAGGTGGGGAGAGTCACTGCAGGTGGTCAGGTGTTCAGATCTCAGGTGGGGGAGAGTCACTGCAGGTGGTCAGGTGTTCATATCTCAGGTGGGGGAGAGTCACTGCAGGTGGTCAGGTGATCAGATCTCAGGTGGGGGAGAGTCACTGCAGGTGGTCAGGTGTTCAGATCTCAGGTGGGGGAGAGTCACTGCAGGTGGTCAGGTGTTCAGCTCAGGTGGGGAGAGTCACTGCAGGTGGTCAGGTGTTCAGATCTCATGTGTGGGAGAGTCACTTCAGGTGGTCAGGTGTTCTGCTCTCAGGTGGGGAGAGTCACTGCAGGTGGTCAGGTGTCTCAGATCTCAGGTGGGGAGAGTCACTGCAGGTGGTCAGGTGTTCAGATCTCAGGTGGGGGAGAGTCACTGCAGGTGGTCAGGTGTTCAGAGCTCAGGTGGGGGAGAGTCAATGCAGGTGGTCAGGTGATCAGATCTCAGGGGGGGAGAGTCACTGCAGGTGGTCAGGTGTTCATAGCTCAGGTGGGGAGAGTCACTGCAGGTGGTCAGGTGTTCAGATCTCAGGTGGGGAGAGTCACTGCAGGTGGTCAGGTGTTCATATAGCTCAGGTGGGGAGAGTCACTGCAGGTGGTCAGGTGATCAGATCTCAGGTGGGGGAGAGTCACTGCAGGTGGTCAGGTGTTCAGATCTCAGGTGGGGGAGAGTCACTGCAGGTGGTCAGGTGTTCAGATCTCAGGTGGGGGAGAGTCACTGCAGGTGGTCAGGTGTTCATAGCTCAGGTGGGGGAGAGTCACTGCAGGTGGTCAGGTGTTCATAGCTCAGGTGGGGGAGAGTCACTGCAGGTGGTCAGGTGATCAGATCTCAGGTGGGGGAGAGTCACTGCAGGTGGTCAGGTGTTCAGATCTCAGGTGGGGGAGAGTCACTGCAGGTGGTCAGGTGTTCAGATCTCAGGTGGGGGAGAGTCACTGCAGGTGGTCAGGTGTTCATAGCTCAGGTGGGGGAGAGTCACTGCAGGTGGTCAGGTGTTCATAGCTCAGGTGGGGAGAGTCACTGCAGGTGGTCAGGTGTTCATAGCTCAGGTGGGGAGAGTCACTGCAGGTGGTCAGGTGATCAGATCTCAGGTGGGGAGAGTCACTGCAGGTGGTCAGGTGTTCATAGCTCCAGGTGGGGAGCGTCACTGCAGGTGGTCAGGTTTTCATAGCTCAGGTGGGGTCGAGTCAATGCGGGGGGTCAGGTGATCAGATGTCCGGTGGGGGAGAGTCACTGCAGGTGGTCAGGTGTTCAGATCTCAGGTGTGGGAGAGTCACTGCAGGTGGTCAGGTGTTCAGATCTCAGGTGGGGGAGAGTCACTGCAGGTGGTCAGGTGTTCAGATCTCAGGTGGGGGAGAGTCACTGCAGGTGGTCAGGTGATCAGATCTCAGGTGGGGGAGAGTCACTGCAGGTGGTCAGGTGTTCAGATCTCAGGTGGGGGAGGGTCTCTGCAGGTGGTCAGGTGTTCATAGCTCAGGTGGGGGAGAGTCACTGCAGGTGGTCAGGTGATCAGATCTCAGGTGGGGGAGAGTCACTGCAGGTGGTCAGGTGTTCAGACCTCAGTGAGGAGGGTCCCTGCAGGTGGTCAGGTGGTCAGACCTCAGGTGTGGGGAGGGTCACTACAGGTGGTCAGGGGTTCAGATCTCAGGTGGGGGAAGGGTCCCTGCAAGAAGTGAGCTGTTCAGAACTTGGGTGCAGGACAGGTTACTCCAATGCCACCTGGCTACTTCTTAGCCCCAGTTCCTGGGTCACAGGTACATTGAGACACGTGTCCTGTGACCTGGCAGTACAAAAAGGAAGAAGGAATTTGACGGCAGGTTTGGCCAGTCCTGCAGATCCCAGCCTCAGGCCAGGCCAACCTCCCTCAATCCACCTTTGCAACCACATTCGAGTGCAGAGGAGCAGCTCTTAGCTGACATCCCAGGATGGCAGGATCACCTCTGGAAGCTGCAGAAATTTTCTACTCTACAAAGATGAAGGATATCCACCTTCTCTCTTCTCAACCTTCTCCCAGACCCAAAAATCCAGACTCCAAACCACATCCTTCTGTACATGGGGACATTCCCTTGAAATAGTGACACCAAGTAGAAAGCCTGAACCCTTTTATGGTTCACAGGGGAACCTGGAATCAGAGGAAGACAAAAGCATTTTGTCTCTAAACAGCTGTTGGTTTCTCAAAGACTAAACAGGAAGCTACTGAAGTGGTCAGCCATTCCACTCCTAGGTATGTACCAAAAGAACCGAAAGCGGATGTTCAAACAAAACCCGGACACACATGTTCAGAGCAGCAGGACTCACAATGATCCCAAACCAGAAACAACCCAGGAGTCCATTGGCAGTTGAGAAGGGTACACGCAGCTCAGGTCGTCAGACGACAGTGGAATATTATACAGCCATGAAAAGAACAAAGCTCATGACAGTGGCTGGCGTGTGGATGAACCTTGAAGACATCATGCTCCAGTGACAGAAATCTCAGACATCAAAGGACAAACGCCGGAGGATTCCGTGACATCGCATGTCAGAAGAGGCAAACCCACAGAGACAGAAAGCACATTGTGCAGAATCAGGGCCCGTGTGGTATCAAAACAGACAGAAGAAAGCACTTGGGTGGTTCCGGGAGATGGGGAGGGAATAGGGGTGATCGCTAAAGGGTACAGGTTCTGTTTTCAGTACTGAGAAAGTTGGTACCACCAGATAGAGGTGGGTTTGCACAATGTTCTGAACGTCTCAATGCTGAATTGAGCACTATAAAATTTCATGTTTTATGTACCAGATGTCTTCCTAATTTTTTAAAGGGAAGAGCTATATACTTACCACCCATTGGAAGATAAATGTGCCACACAGAATCACTGAGTGGTTTAGGCAGGTGACAATAAGAAATTATATATAATATATTTATATTATGCTATATAGTATATATATATAGTATATAATAATATAGTATACTAATGTGTATATAATGTATTTATATTATACTATATTCAAATGTTCCCAACACACACGGTAAACTTTCAGCCAGGCACGGTGGCTCGCGCCTATAACCCCAGTCCTTTGGGAGGCTGAGGCAGGTGGATCATTTGAGGTGAGGAGTTCGAGACCAGCGGGACCAACATGGTGAAACCCCGTCTCTACTAAAAATACAAAAATTAGCCGGGCGTGGTGGTGGCGCCTGTACTCCCAGCTACTCGGGAGGCTGAGGCAGGTGGATCATTCGAGGTCAGGAGTTCGAGACCAGCCGGACCAACATGGTGAAACGCCGTCTCTACTAAAAATACAAAAACGAGCCGGGCGTGGTGGTGGCGCCTGTAATCCCAGCTACTCGGGAGGCTGAGGCAGGAGAATGGCGTGAACCCGGGAGGCGGAGCTTGCAGTGAGCCGAGATCGCGCCACTCACTCCAGCCTGGGCCACAGAGCGAGACTCTATCACAAAAAAAAAAAAAAAAAAGTCCATCTGTCTTTATCTGCCATTCTCTTTGTAAATGATTTTTCCCCTGTTTACCTGGGACAAGATCTATAAACACAGAAAGTAGATTCGAGGCCTGGGCCCGTCTGGGGGTGAGCTCTGGGGCCACATCCCTGTGCATTGGATGGCATCCACTGTCTGCACCTGTCCTGTGACCGGGGCGTTAGCAGGGCCAGGACCCGTCTGGGGTGAGCTCTGCAGGGAGCCACATCCCCTGTGCATTGAATACCAGTGTCCACTATCTATACCTGACCTGTGACCGGGGCGTTAGCAGGGTCTGGACCCGTCTGGGGTGAGCTCTGCAGGGAGCCACATCCCCTGTGCATTGAATACCAGCGTCCACTGTCTGTACCCAACCTGTGACCGGCGGGTTAGCAGGGTCTGGACCTGTCTGGGGTGAGCTCTGCAGGGAGCCACATCCCCTGTGCATTGAATACTGGCATCCACTGTCTGCACCTGTCCTGTGACCGGGGCGTTAGCAGGGCCTGGGCCCGTCTGTGGTCAGTTCTGCAGGGAGACCCACGTTCCCCGTGTGTTGTAGGTTTTCACCCTCGATCTCTACCTGACACTCACCAGGCCGTTAGCAAAGCTGGGCTCATCTTTTCCTGGATTTGTTTGATGTTTCTTAGTGAACGCTCACATCTTCTCCTCTGAAGCTCGTCTCGGATTATGTCAGTCATGGTCGTCGTCCATAGACTCTCCTCCTGTCCTTGGGGCAGCGTAAGAGGGGCCCACATCAGCCTGGGCTGTGTCCACCAGCTCCCTTGGCTGCCGGTCAGGCTCAGAACAACAAGGACAGCTGGTCTTGGCTCTCTCTTTGCCTCTTTTCTATGGGACCAGGCCCTGCTAATGCAGGCCCCCTGTCCTCAATGCTCTTTAGAAACGCTGCAGTCCTGGGGAACTCAAAAGGAAAGGTGGGGTGTCCCCGTGGGGATCCCTGGCCCCGCCCAGTACCGCTGGAGGCCTCGGAGGGGGGAATTAGTGGCCTCTGTTCTTCTTCCCAACAACAAAGGACCCTCATCGTTAACAAGTGCAAGAGTGGAACGCAATTGAGGAAACAGAGCTCCCTCCCTCTCCCAGATGCCCAACGGCAGGACACACGCTTCTATTTGTGCAGGTGTATTAGTCACGGTTCTGTAGAGAACAGAGCTAACAGGAGAGGTATATATATATATATATGTTATTAGAGACAGAACTATTATTTATATATACACACTATTAGAGAGATATATATCTCCTATTAGGTCTGTATATGTATATTCTGCAGTTATATATAGTTACATATTAACTATATATACTTTATATAGTTTTTATATATATATATATATAAAAAACGTCCTGGTCAGAGGTCAGGTGCAGAGAGTGGATGCTGTGGCTTTCTATGCACAGGGGACGTGGCTCCCTGCAGAACTGTATATATAACTACATGTAGTTATATATAAATATATATTTAAATATATAATATATATTTATATATTTTAACATATATGAATAAATGGTAATATATAACAGTATCAATATACTTATATAGTTATAAATTTAAATAACTGTATTTCAAAATATATAACTACATATAGTTTGATATAGTTTACATACTTTACATAGGTATAGTTTTATATAGTTTATATAGTTATATATACTTTCATATAGTTTGTTTATAGTTTATATAGTTTATAAAGTTATATATAGTTTTAAAAACTATATATAGTTATATATAAAACTCTATATAAACTACATATATAATTATATATGTAAAACTATATATAACCATATATACAGTTTATATATACATAACTATATATTATATATTATATAATTTATTATATATAAACTATATAATCATAGATACAGTTTTACATATATAACTGTATATGTAGTTATATAGAGTTTTACATATAGTTTTATAACTAGTTTATGTAAACGTTATATATAGTTTTATATAAAACTACATATGTAATTTTACATATATAAAACTATATGTAGTTTTACATACATATGTATATATGTATAAATATAACTGTATATAGTTATATATAGTTTTACATATGTATATATATAACTATATATACTCATACATAGTTTTATATATAAATATCTATATATAACACTATATACAGTTATATGTGTAAAAGTATATACAGCTATATATATAAAACTATATATAGTTATGTATATAAAACTATATGTAGTTATATATATAAAACTATATGTAGTTATGTATATAAAACTATATATAGTTATATATATAAAACTATATATAGTTATGTATATAAAACTATATATAAGTTATATATACATAACTATATATATAGTTCTGTATCTGTTTATGTATCTATTTATCTTTCTATCTGGGGTTTTATTAAGTAGCATTAACTCACAGGATCCCAAGGTCCCAGGTGGGGACCGTCTGTAGGCTGAGGAGAAAGAAGAACCAGTCCAAGTCCCAAAGCAGGAGAACTTGGAGTCCGATGTTTGCGGACAGGACGCCTCCAGCATGGGAGAAAGATGTAGGCTGGGAGGCTAAGCCAGTCTCGCCTTTTCACGTTCTTATGCCTGCTTTATATTCTGGCTGTGCCGGCAGCTGATTAGATGGTGCCTGCACCCAGATTCAGGGTGGATCTGCCTTTCCCAGCCATTGACTCAAATGTTCAGCTCCTTTGGCAACATCCTCACAGGCGACACTGAATCAATACTGCATCCTTCAATCCGATCCCGTTGGCACAGTATTCGCATCACAAAGGTGTCCTCCCATATCAGGAAGAGGAGCATGGCTCTTAATTATTTTAGATGACATGTGTCATCAAACCCTGATCTTCCGTTTCTTTCCCGAAGATATGTAGCTTCCCATTATGCACCACCCCTAGAAGCCCAGAATTTTCTTTTTTTCTTTGCCTTGGTAATCCTCCAGGAACTCATCATGCTTTGTTAAGATGGTATGTAAAACCCCTGCTTATATACCATCAGGTGTTCAGGCCTCAGGTGGGGAGAGTCCCTGCAGGTGGTTG
This sequence comes from Cercopithecus mona, assembly GCA_014849445.1. Classification (NCBI taxonomy): domain Eukaryota; kingdom Metazoa; phylum Chordata; class Mammalia; order Primates; family Cercopithecidae; genus Cercopithecus; species Cercopithecus mona. The sequence continues at coordinate 32,060,280 of JABBCR010000771.1, forward strand.
GGTGTGATCTCAGTGACCCATGTACTGCAGGTTTTTTTGATCTCAGGTCGGGAGAGTCACTGCAGGTGGTCAGGTGTTCAGATGTCAGGTGTGGGAGAGTCACTGCAGGTGGTCAGGTGTTGAGATCTCAGGTGGGGAGAGTCACTGCAGGTGGTCAGGTGTTTAGATCTCAGGTGGGGGAGAGTCACTGCAGGTGGTCAGGTGTTCAGATCTCAGGTGTGGGGACAGTCACTACAGGTGGGCAGGTGTTCAGATCTCAGGTGGGGGAGAGTCACTGCAGGTGGTCAGGTGTTCAGATCTCAGGTGGGGGAGAGTCACTGCAGGTGGTCAGGTGTTCAGACCTCAGGTGGGGACAGACACTGTAGGTGGTCAGGTGTTCAGATATCAGGTGGGGGAGAGTCACTGAAGGTGTTCAGGTGTTCAGACCTCAGGTGTGGGGCCAGTCACTACAGGTGGTCAGGTGTTCAGATCTCAGGTGGGGGAGAGTCACTGCAGGTGGTCAGGTGTTCAGATATCAGGTGTGGGGACAGTCACTACAGGTGGTCAGGTGTTCAGATCTCAGGTGGGGGAGAGTCACTGCAGGTGGTCAGGTGTTCAGACCTCAGGTGTGGGGACAGTCACTACAGGTGGGCAGGTGTTCAGATCTCAGGTGGGGGAGAGTCACTGCAGGTGGTCAGGTGGTCAGACCTCAGGTGTGGGGACAGTCACTACAGGTGGGCAGGTGTTCAGACCTCAGTGAGGAGGGTCCCTGCAGGTGGTCAGGTGGTCAGACCTCAGGTGTGGGGAGGGTCACTACAGGTGGTCAGGGGTTCAGATCTCAGGTGGGGGAAGGGTCCCTGCAAGAGGTGAGCTGTTCAGAACTTGGGTGCAGGACAGGTTACTCCAATGCCACCTGGCTACTTCTTAGCCCCAGTTCCTGGGTCACAGGTACATTGAGACACGTGTCCTGTGACCTGGCAGTACAAAAAGGAAGAAGGAATTTGACGGTTTTGGCCAGTCCTACCAGATCCCAGCCTCAGGCCAGGCCAACCTCCCTCAATCCACCTTTGCAACCACATTCGAGTGCAGAGGAGCAGCTCTTAGCTGACATCCCAGGATGGCAGGATCACCTCTGGAAGCTGCAGAAATTTTCTACTCTACAAAGATGAAGGATATCCACCTTCTCTCTTCTCAACCTTCTCCCAGACCCAAAAATCCAGACTCCAAACCACATCCTTCTGTACATGAGGACATTTCTTTGAAATAGTGACACCAAGTAGGAAACCTGAACCCTTTTTATGGTTCACAGGGAACCTGGAATCAGAGGAAGACAAAAGCATTTTTGTCTCTAAACAGCTTGCTGGTTTCTCAAAAGACTAAACAGGAAGCTACCCTGAAGCCGGCCATTCCACTCCTAGGTATGTACCAAAAAGAACCGAAAACGGATGTTCAAACAAAAACCCGGACACACATGTTCAGAGCAGCAGGACTCACAATGATCCCAAACCGGAAACAACCCAGGAGTCCATTGGCAGTTGAAAGGGTACACGGAATATCGTCCGTCCAGACAGTGGAATATTATACAGCCATGAAAAAGAACAAAGCTCTGACAGTGGCTGACGTGTGGATGAACCTTGAAGATATCATGCTCAGTGACAGAAATCAGACATCAAAGGACAAACGCCGGAGGATTCCGTGACATACGCATGTCCAGAAGAGGCAAACCCACAGAGACAGAAAGCACATTGTGCAGAATCGTGCCGTGTGGTATCAAAAACAGACAGAAGAAAGCACTTGGGTGGTTCCCGGGGAATGGGGAGGGGAATGGGGGTGATCGCTTAAAGGGTACAGGGTCTGTTTTTGAGTACTGAGAAAGTTGTGGTACCGGATAGAGGTGGGGATTACACAATGTTCTGAACGTCCCCAATGCTCCTGAATTGAGCACTATAAAATTTCATGTTATGTGAATGTCTTCCTAATTTTTTAAAGGGAAAGAGAGCTATATACTTACCACCCATTGGAAGATAAATGTGCCACACAGAATCACTGAGTGCGTTTAGGCAGGTGACAATAAGAAATTATATATATAATATATTTATATTATGCTATATAGTATATAATATATAGTATATAATAATATAGTATACTAATGTGTATATAATGTATTTATATTATACTATATATACTATAGTAGATATAATTTATATATAAATTATATAGTACATAGCATAATTTATATTATACTATATATAGTATAGTATAGAAATTACATATAATATATTTATATTATACTACCTCGCATATAATATATAGTATACTAATGTATATACAATATATTTGCATTATACTGTATGGTATATAATATATAGTATACTAATGTATATATAATATATTTATATTATACTACATGATATATAATATATAGTATACTAATCTGTATGTAATATATTTATATTATACTACGTAGTATGTAATATATAGCATGCTAATGCATATATAATATATAATATACTATATGGCATATAATAGTATATTAATGTATATATATTTATATTATACTATATATAGTATACTAATGTATATACAATATATTATGTAGTAAAGTATATATAATATATTTATATTATACTATATATACTATAGTAGATATAATTTATATATAAATTATATAGTACATAGCATAATTTATATTATACTACATGATATATAATATATAGTATATAATATATAGTATATAATAATATAGTATACTAATGTATATATAATATATTTATATTATACTACATGATATATAATATATAGTATATAATATATAGTATACTAATGTATATATAATATATTTATATTATACTACATGATATATAATATATAGTATACTAATGTATATACAATATATTTGCATAATACTGTATGGTATATAATATATAGTATACTAATGTATATATAATATATTTATATTATACTACATGATATATAATATATAGTATACTAATCTGTATGTAATATATTTATATTATACTACGTAGTATGTAATATATAGCATGCTAATGCATATATAATATATAATATACTATATGGCATATAATAGATAGTATATTAATGTATATATATTTATATTATACTATATATAGTATACTAATGTATATACAATATATTATGTAGTAAAGTATATATAATATATTAGTATATTATATAATATATAAAGCTATATTTTAAAATTATATATGATATATTATGTCTTAAAATATTAGGCTATATCATATACAATTATGTTGTATAGCCTTACATATTATATTATGTATTAATATAATACAATATATGATATATAAGATTGTATATGATTTTAAGATATATGATATATAAGATTGTATATGATTTTAAGATATATAATATATGATATATAATATTATAACATATATTATATATTGTATTATATATTATATACCTAAATATATTGTATTATTATAATACAATGTATAATTATATATTATATAGCTTACCATATTATGTATTTATTATATATTGTATTATATATTATATACCTAACGATATTGTATTATTATAATACAAGGTATAATTATATATTATATAGCTTACCATATTATGTATTGTATTAATATAGTATGTACATTAATATAACATATAATAGTTTATATGTTTTATAATATATTATATAATTATATAGTATACATGAATATATTATATAATCCATTTATATATTATATATACATTTATATACTATATAGTGATCTATTTAAAACTATATATAGTTATATATATATAAAACTATATATAGTTATGTATATAAAACTATATATAAGTTATATATACATAACTATATATATAGTTCTGTATCTGTTTATGTATCTATTTATCTTTCTATCTATTTAAAGGGGGGTTTATTAAGTAGCATTAACTCACAGGATCCCAAGGTCCCACCGTAGACCGTCTGTAGGCTGAGGAGAAAGAAGAACCAGTCCAAGTCCCAAAGCAGGAGAACTTGGAGTCCGATGTTTGCGGACAGGACGCCTCCAGCATGGGAGAAAGATGTAGGCTGGGAGGCTAAGCCAGTCTCGCCTTTTCACGTTCTTATGCCTGCTTTATATTCTGGCTGTGCCGGCAGCTGATTAGATGGTGCCCACCCAGATTCAGGGTGGATCTGCCTTTCCCAGCCCATTGACTCAAATGTTCAGCTCCTTTGGCAACATCCTCACAGCGACACTCAGAATCAATACTTTGCATCCTTCAATCCGATCCCGTTGGCACACGGTATTCGCCATCACAAAAGGTGTCCCCCTCCCATATCAGGAAGAGGAGCATGGCTCTTAATTATTTTAGATGACATGTGTCATCAAACCCTTATCTTCCGTTTCTTTCCCGAAGATATGTAGCTTCCCATTATGCACCACCCCTAGAAGCCCAGAATTTTCTTTTTTTCTTTGCCTTGGTAATCCTCCAGGAACTCATCATGCTTTGTTAAGATGGTATGTAAAACCCCTGCTTATATACCATCAGGTGTTCAGGCCTCAGGTGGGGACGGTCCCTGCAGGTGGTTGGGTGTTTAGATCTCAGTGACCCATGTACTTTTTGATCCAAGGTCGGGAGAGTCACTGCAGGTGGTCAGGTGTTCAGATGTCAGGTGTGGGAGAGTCACTGCAGGTGGTCAGGTGTTGAGATCTCAGGTGGGGAGAGTCACTGCAGGTGGTCAGGTGTTTAGATCTCAGGTGGGGGAGAGTCACTGCAGGTGGTCAGGTGTTCAGATCTCAGGTGTGGGGACAGTCACTACAGGTGGGCAGGTGTTCAGATCTCAGGTGGGGGATAGTCACTGCAGGTGGTCAGGTGTTCAGATCTCAGGTGGGGGAGAGTCACTGCAGGTGGTCAGGTGTTCAGACCTCAGGTGGGGACAGTCACTGTAGGTGGTCAGGTGTTCAGATCTCAGGTGGGGGAGAGTCACTGCAGGTGGTCAGGTGTTCAGACCTCAGGTGTGGGGACAGTCACTACAGGTGGTCAGGTGTTCAGATGTCAGGTGTGGGAGAGTCACTGCAGGTGGTCAGGTGTTCAGATCTCAGGTGTGGGGACAGTCACTACAGGTGGGCAGGTGTTCAGATCTCAGGTGGGGGAGAGTCACTGCAGGTGGTCAGGTGTTCAGACCTCAGGTGTGGGGACAGTCACTACAGGTGGGCAGGTGTTCAGATCTCAGGTGGGGGAGAGTCACTGCAGGTGGTCAGGTGGTCAGACCTCAGGTGTGGGGACAGTCACTACAGGTGGGCAGGTGTTCAGACCTCAGTGAGGAGGGTCCCTGCAGGTGGTCAGGTGGTCAGACCTCAGGTGTGGGAGAGTCACCAGGTGGTCAGGGGTTCAGATCTCAGGTGGGGGAAGGGTCCCTGCAAGAGGTGAGCTGTTCAGAACTTGGGTGCAGGACAGGTTACTCCAATGCCACCTGGCTACTTCTTAGCCCCAGCTCCTGGGTCACAGGTACATTGAGACACACGTCCTGTGACCTGGCAGTACAAAAAGGAAGAAGGAATTTGACGGTTTTGGCCAGTCCTACCAGATCCCAGCCTCAGGCCAGGCCAACCTCCCTCAATCCACCTTTGCAACCACGTTCGAATGCAGAGGGGACAGCTCTTAGCTGACATCCCAGGATGACAGAATCACCTCTGGAAGCTGCAGAAATTTTCTACTCTACAAAGATGAAGGATATCCACCTTCTCTCTTCTCAACCTTCTCCCAGACCCAAAAATCCAGACTCCAAACCACATCCTTCTGTACATGGGGACATTCCCTTGAAATAGTGACACCAAGTAGAAAGCCTGAACCCTTTTTATGGTTCACAGGGAACCTGGAATCAGAGGAAGACAAAAGCATTTTTGTCTCTAAACAGCTTGCTGGTTTCTCAAAAGACTAAACAGGAAGCTACCCTGAAGCCGGCCATTCCACTCCTAGGTATGTACCAAAAAGAACCGAAAACGGATGTTCAAACAAAAACCCGGACACACATGTTCAGAGCAGCAGGACTCACAATGATCCCAAACCAGAAACAACCCAGGAGTCCATTGGCAGTTGAAAGGGTACACGGAATATCGTCCGTCCAGACAGTGGAATATTATACAGCCATGAAAAAGAACAAAGCTCTGACAGTGGCTGACGTGTGGATGAACCTTGAAGACATCATGCTCAGTGACAGAAATCAGACATCAAAGGACAAACGCCGGAGGATTCCGTGACATACGCATGTCCAGAAGAGGCAAACCCACAGAGACAGAAAGCACATTGTGCAGAATCGTGCCGTGTGGTATCAAAAACAGACAGAAGAAAGCACTTGGGTGGTTCCCGGGGAATGGGGAGGGGAATGGGGGTGATCGCTTAAAGGGTACAGGTTCTGTTTTTCAGTACTGAGAAAGTTGTGGTACCAGATAGAGGTGGGGTTTGCACAATGTTCTGAACGTCCCCAATGCTCCTGAATTGAGCACTATAAAATTTCATGTTATGTGAATGTCTTCCTAATTTTTTAAAGGGAAAGAGAGCTATATACTTACCACCCATTGGAAGATAAATGTGCCACACAGAATCACTGAGTGCGTTTAGGCAGGTGACAATAAGAAATTATATATATAATATATTTATATTATGCTATATAGTATATAATATATAGTATATAATAATATAGTATACTAATGTGTATATAATGTATTTATATTATACTATATATACTATAGTAGATATAATTTATATATAAATTATATAGTACATAGCATAATTTATATTATACTATATATAGTATAGTATAGAAATTACATATAATATATTTATATTATACTACCTCGCATATAATATATAGTATACTAATGTATATACAATATATTTGCATTATACTGTATGGTATATAATATATAGTATACTAATGTATATATAATATATTTATATTATACTACATGATATATAATATATAGTATACTAATCTGTATGTAATATATTTATATTATACTACGTAGTATGTAATATATAGCATGCTAATGCATATATAATATATAATATACTATATGGCATATAATAGTATATTAATGTATATATATTTATATTATACTATATATAGTATACTAATGTATATACAATATATTATGTAGTAAAGTATATATAATATATTAGTATATTATATAATATATAAAGCTATATTTTAAAATTATATATGATATATTATGTCTTAAAATATTAGGCTATATCATATACAATTATGTTGTATAGCCTTACATATTATATTATGTATTAATATAATACAATATATGATATATAAGATTGTATATGATTTTAAGATATATGATATATAAGATTGTATATGATTTTAAGATATATAATATATGATATATAATATTATAACATATATTATATATTGTATTATATATTATATACCTAAATATATTGTATTATTATAATACAATGTATAATTATATATTATATAGCTTACCATATTATGTATTTATTATATATTGTATTATATATTATATACCTAACGATATTGTATTATTATAATACAAGGTATAATTATATATTATATAGCTTACCATATTATGTATTGTATTAATATAGTATGTACATTAATATAACATATAATAGTTTATATGTTTTATAATATATTATATAATTATATAGTATACATGAATATATTATATAATCCATTTATATATTATATATACATTTATATACTATATAGTGATCTATTTACATTATATATTATATACATTAATACTCTATCGAGTAATATGATATATATATTCACAAACTATATATAAAAGAAACTACATACGTATATGTAGATATAGTCCAGTGGTATTTAGTAACTTTTTCCCGTTGAGAAAACTCTGTGTCTATCTTTCCCTAAAACCAAGTTGCTCGAATTTCTAACAAGAGACACAAACAGACGAACCTCCGAGCCTGGACCCACTTCCCCGACACACACACACACACACACAAAGGTGACCGCAGGTTGGAACCTTTCCCCACACTGCTGTTCACAGTGTCATACGCCGTGTCAAAAGCCCTGTGGTTGGTAATCAGGTGTCGGGGGAGGGAGTCACCCCCGGGGTTAGGATCACCGCAGCCACCTTCTCAAAGACACGTGGGGAGTAGATCAGGTGGGAACCTGGTAAATCTCACAGCTCTGTCGGACACTCACCATTCAGAGCTCCAGCACACGCCAGCCCGAATAGCCATGGCCATAGGAAATAGGGTTAAAGGATCATATGAACAGTTCTGCTGGGGATCTGGCCGGCTTCCCCAAATCCAGTCTTTCTCTACGCAAACTCCACTGTTTCCCCAGGTCGGTGACATTTAACACAGAGTGGGCCAAAAGCTGTTCCCAAATCCTTCTTATTCCCCTTTACAATGTTATGTCAGAAGAGACCGTGAGCAAGGGGGAAAGAAACAAAAACTGATTTTACACACACACACACACACACACACGATAATGAGATCCCAGCTTTTCAAGGCAATAATTATACCCTTTCCAAACACCCCCAGCACGACGGCCCGGCGATGATCCAAATTCCTTTCCCACAATTTAGAAAGAAAAATGTGTCTCTTGCGGAGATGGCCACGGACATTCCGTGTTCTCCGACCCACCCAGAGTTCCGCTTCGTGGCAAGGGTGATTAGGATCGCTGGCTGGCTGATGGATGACTGTGAGGCTGTTACACTGCTTTCGACCTTGTAATAAATAATCAGGTCACGTTACAGCAATTTATTTGCTGGGAGGAAGGGTTGTTACATGTAAGTTCAAATTATGATCCTGTAGAGTGGCCACTTGGTCCGTAATTGTAGGCTTGGTAAACATCCAGGTTTTTCACTCCTATTGTTCTGGTAAAGTGGTTAAGAACACTCTAAACCCTTAATAGCCACAAAGACAGAAAAAAAAAAGGGGGAAGAAGGCGATTAGGTTGGACATTTAAACCCTCTCAGCCATCTGACTGATTGCCATGGTCCAAATGTCTCAGAGAGAAACAGAAGTCACAATTGTATTTTTCTTACTTCATCTGGTTCCATTTTTTTTTTTTTTCTTCCTCCCTTAGGATGGAGACGGGATTTCTCCACGACTTTGGAATTCGGTTTATGAGAGGACTTTACACAGATGAGGTAAGACGGTTCTTCAACGAGACATCGGCATGAAGTTGGCAGATGGGCAAGTTCTGTGTCTCTCCTTAGTAGAAAATAGGCAGGATTGAAAGCGATGTTAAGAAGACAACGTCGGTGATGTGCGCCAACCTCTTTGCAGAAAAGAACTGCTCCTGAAACGTAAGAAGCCGCAGAAAAAATAAACCAGACTACCAAAAGGGCATGTTTTAGCCATTTTCTGCTCTCACTAGGGGGGAAAAGAAAAGCTATCGTTGGACTCACTTCCAAATAAAACAAAATTTCAGTCAAAATATTTAGCAGTAGGGTGCGCTTGGTCAGAAGAAGTCGACTCTTGGCCCGGCGCGGTCATCTAGGCTCACACTTGTCATCCCAGCACTTTGGGAGGCCGAGGCAGGTGCATCACCTGAACTCAGGAGTTTGATCCCAGCCTGGCCAACGTGACGAAACCTCATCTCCACTAATAATACAAAATGTAGCCGGGCGTGGTGGTGTGAACCTGTAATCCCAGCTACTCCAGAGGCTGAGACAAGAGAATTGCTTAAACCCGGGAGGCGGAGGTTGCAGTGAGCTGAGATGGTGCCATTGCATTCCATCCTGGGCCACAGAGCGAGGCCCCATCTCAAAAACAAAAAACAAAAACAAACAAAGAAAGAAGTCGACTCTTTTAAAAACATGGGTGGAACGAACAGAACAACATGAAATAGCAATGACACCATAAAAGATGCCCCAATTTCATTAGCCTTCTTCAAGCTAAAGCGTGGCCAGTAAACCTTGTAAGTGGAATCTCGATTAGATCTTAATCAAATGTGTCAAGTGAATCAAATCACAACTTACTTCTTTATTTAATCACATGCGGTTCCATCTGTCATATTATACTAAGATGGTGTGGCGTAGTCAAATATTAATTATCTGGTGGGAGTGTAAATTAGTTCAACCACTGTGGAAGACAGTATGGTGATTCCTCAAGGATCTATATTTCGAATTACCATTTGACCCAGCAATCCCACGACTGGGTATATACACGAAGGATTATACATCATTCTACTATAAAGACACATGCGCATGTATGTTTATCGTGGCACCGTTCACATTAGCAAAGACTTGGAACCCACCCAAATGCCTATCGATGATAGACTAGATAAAGAAAATGTGGCACGTAGACACCGTGGAATACTATGCAGCCATGAAAAAGGATGAGTTCATGTGCTTTGCGGGGACATGGATGAAGCTGGAAAGCATCCTTCTCAGCAAACTTACACAGGAACAGAAAACCAAACAACGCATGTTCTCACTCATCAGTGGGAGTTGAACAATGAGAACACATGGACACAGGGAGGGGAACATCACACACTGGGGCCTGTCAGGGGGGTGGGGGCTAGGGGAGGGAGAGCATTAGGAGAAATGCCTAATGTAGATGATGGGTTGATGGCTGCAGGAAACCACCATGGCTTGTGTATACCTATGTAACAAACCTGCCCATTCGGCACATGTGCCTCAGAACTTAAAGAATAGTAATAATAAAAAAATTGGGGGTGGGGGGATAAAGCATAATAATAACAATAAAAACAAGCGGAGGGAGTCCTGATATTGAGTGCACAGCAGACCTCTAGACTCCCAGAATACCCAGCTGTCTTGTCTTATGCTCTCCTGCCTTATCCTCCACCTTGGGAGAAAGCGTAGGGTGCAGGAGGTAGCATTCTTGTTTGGGAGCCCAGAAAAGCATTGCAACCTGGCAGGACTCACTTGTTGGTGCCCCAATTCCAGTTCCTTAGCTAGACGTTCATTGCATCCCAGCTGCTTGGTTCGGAACCCACACTCACCACTGCCCCTCAATACCCTACCTCCCCAGGCTGAAACTCAAGACCCCAGGGAGACGCTTGCCACCACCATACAAAGACCATCTCGACGTCTCTGGAAGAGAAGGGTGTGCCAATCGGTTGTCATTTTCTAATATTTTAATTTTTTTTAGTCGTTTTAAGTTCACCCCAAAACTGAACAGAAGGCAGAGAGATTTTTCCATCTAATCCCTACCTCACACACACGCACAACCTCCTCCGTTATCAATATCCCCACCAGAGTGGTGCATTTGTTACACTCAATGAACCTCCATGGACACGGCATCATCAAGACAGTCCCTATTTCACATTACAGCCCCCTCCCAGTGGTGTACGTTCTGTGCGTCTGGACAAATGTATAATGACATAGACCCATCATTGTGATTTTACCCAGCGTCACTTGACTGCCCTAAAAATCCTCTGAGTGCCACCTCTTCATCCCTGCTTTCCTGCAACCCCTGATTCTTCCTGTGTCTGTTGTTTTGCTTTTTCCACAGTGTCCTATAGTTGGACTCATCGAGTCTGTTGCCTTTTCAGAGTGACTTGTTTCACTTGATCATATGGAACTAAATTTCCTTTGGGAGTGTAACAATTTTAAGCCATTATGATTGGGGTCACTTGTTACACAAGACAGATAACTGTTGCAATGCCTGAAACCTACGTACCTCATATGACCCATTAACTATTTGGGTAGCAATTGTAAGCCATTATGATGGGAGTCATTTGTTATGCAGCATAGATAACTATTGCAATGCCTGAAACCAGTATATGTAATATGACCCCATTAACTATTTGTGTAACAATTTTAAGCCATTATGATGGGGGTCATTTGTTATGCAGCATAGATAACTGTTACAATGGCTGAAACCAGCATACCTCAAATGACCCATTAATTATTTGTGTAACAATTTTAAGCCTTTATGATAGGGGTTATTTGTTACGCAGCATAGATAATTATTGCAATGGCTGAAACCAGCGTACCTCATATGACCCATTAATTATTTGTGTAACAGTTTTAAGCCATTATGATGGGGGTCATTTGTTATGCAGCATAGATAACTATTGCAATGGCTGAAACCAGTGTACCTCATATGACCCATTAATTATTTGGGTAACAATTGTAACCCATTATGATGGGGGTCATTTGTTACACAGCACAGATAACTATTGCAATGCCTGAAACCAGTATACCTCATATAACCCATTAATTATTTGGGTTACAATTATAAGCCATTATGATGGGGATTATTTGTTATGCAGCATAGATAACTATCGCAATGCCTGAAACCAGCATACCTCATATGACCCATTAACTATTTGTGCAACAATTTTAAGCCATTATGATGGTGGTCATTTGTTAAGCAGCATAGATAACTGTTACAATGGCTGAAACCAGCATACCTCAAATGACCCATTAATTATTTGTGTAACAATTTTAAACCATTATGATGGGGGTCATTTGTTACGCAGCATAGATAACTATTGCAATGGCTGAAACCAGCATACATCATATGACCCATTAACTATTTCTAAAGCAGTTGCTAAAAAAAAAAAAAAAAAGGGCAGGGGCAGGTGGGAGGGAATCCCATGTATTTTGAGGCATTATTTTGTTGGATTTTCAGTATGCCTCAGTTGTCATGTTGAAGAGAAATTGGAAGGAAGCAGGGAGCTCTCACATTCTTGAAATTGGAGCACCCACTGGGCTCTGTGGGGGACATTCCATATGCACTGTCTGATTTTATGTAACGACTCCAGATACGACGTACCATCATCACTCATCACCTCATTTTACAAAGGAGGACACTGAGCTTCCAGGGAGGTCAAAACTTGAAGTCTCCAACAAGTACACGGCATAGGAAATCCAAATCCTGGTCTTGCTCAAACTCCTTGACTTCTTCCTGAAGTTTTTGTCTGTTGGTTGGTTGGTTAGTTTTTGAGACAGAGTCTTGCTGTGTCGCCCAGGCTGGAGTGCAGTGGCGCAATCTCAGCTCACTGCAACCTCCACCTCCCGAGTTAAGGCAATTCTCCTGCCTCAGCCTCCCAAGTAGCTGGGACTACAGGCATGTGCCACCATGCCCAGCTAATTTATATATATATATATATATATATATATATATATATTTTTTTTTTTTTGAGATGGAGTCTCGCTCTGTCACCCAGGCTGGAGTGCAGTGGTACGATCTCAGCTTGCTGCAAGCTCCACCTCCCGGGTTCATGCCATTCCCCTGCCTCAGCCTCCTGAGTAGCTGGGACTACAGGTGCCTGCCATCATGCCTGGCTAAGTGTTTTTTTTTTTTTTGTTTTGTTTTGTTTTTGAGACGGAGTCTCGCTCTGTTGCCCAGGCTGGAGTGCAGTGGCCGGATCTCAGCTCACTGCAAGCTCTGCCTCCCGGGTTCACGCCATTCTCCTGCCTCAGCCTCCCGAGTAGCTGGGACTACAGGCGCCTGCCACCTCGCCCGGCTAGTTTTTTGTATTTTTTAGTAGAGACCTGGCTAATTTTTTTTTGTATTTTTTTAGTAGAGACAGGGTTTCACTATGTGAGCCAGGATGGTCTTGATCTCCTGACCTCATGATCTACCCACCTTGGCCTCCCAAAGTGCTGGGATTACAGGCGTGAGCTGCCGCGCCCAGCCAAATTTTTGTATTTTTAGTAGAGACGGAGTTTCACCATACTAGGCAGGATGGTCTCGATCTCCTGACCTCGTGATCCGCCTGCCTCGACCTCCCAAAGTGCTGGGATGACAGGTGTGAGCCACCGCGTCCGGCCTTCTGTTTGTTTTTTTAATAGACATGGGGTCTCACTATGCTGCCTAGGCTAGTGTCAAACCTCCGGGCTCCCACAGGCCTCCCACCTGAGCCTCCCAAAATGCTGGGATTACAGGCGTGAGCCACCACACTGGGCCCTTCCTGCAGCTTTGTGCTGACTCCAAACGAGAGAGGTGCCCTGATTTCAATGCTCACCCTCTGTACTGTTCTCTGCAAACAAGCCTTGTGTGGACCCCAGGATCACTCATAAAGACAATTGCCAGCAAGGAGTTAATTTTGCAGAACAAGAGGGCATTTGAAGCCTTTGAGATGAGTAAGTGGAAAAACCCACATGATATACACGTTGAACGAATATGAAAAGAGGTGGATGTGGCCCCCAAAGAACTGCAAATTTTCACATGAGCAGACGCTGAAGCGTGAGTATTTTAAGCTCCCAGTGACCTGGGAGACGGGATCTCACATACGGAACCACAGGGCCCGTTTTAAGCAGACGCATCCAAATGTGCTGTGGGTGAATCTCCAGCCAGAATCACACAGAACTCACCGAGAGGAACGGTCACGTCGGGTGACATTTGTGGTCTGGCAAAAATAAAAACGTCTTCAACCGATTTTTCAAACGTTTGAGTTTTGGCAAAGCCCAATTTAAAAAAAAAAAAAAAATTGTGTTCTTCCTTATTTTTAAGCCCATGAGTATTGGAAGGGAAATGAGATCCACATGTCAGAAACATTTTTATTCTACTTGACTCATCAATACCCCTGTGGGAGACGCCAGTCATTTCCTAAACTGAAGGATGCTAGGAGTCGAACACAAAATCATTCAGTGACTCACCAGAAAAGAAAACAATAAAACAGCAAGGAAATTCAGACGGGGAAAGAGAATGAGAACTCACCACACAAAAACTTCAACGTTCCTGCACAGCTCTGCTGTATCTCTGACGTGTCCCGGGCACAGAAAGGGAAGATGAAATCAGACAAAACACAAAGGCCATTTCCTCGCCTAAGCAGCCTCAAGACCCCAGGCAGACGTTTGCCACCACCATACAAAGACCATCTTGATGTCTCTGGAAGAGAAGGATGTGCCAATCAGTTGTCTTTTTCTCATATTTTGATTTTTTTAAGTAGTTTTAGGTTCACCCCCAAAATCGAACAGAAGGCAGAGAGATTTTTCCATCTAATCCCTACCTCACACACATGCACAGCCTCCTCTCTTATCCATATTCCCACCAGAGTGGTGCAGATGGAGGAATAAAGACAGAGGAATGATGGAAAAGTAGAGAACCCAGAGCTTGCAACAGCTGAGCAACATACTGGTCCCTAAAATCAGGCCACCACGCACTAACTTCCATACACAGTTACTGCTGGGTCTGTTCCTGCCCACCTGAGCTCCTGTCAAGAGCCAGTTACTGCACAGGATCCAGGGCCTGGGAGGATGGGCCTGGGAGGGGTCTGGCCAGAGCTGCGTTTCTTCCAGAAAGCAGAATGGGGGGAAAGTTTGTCAGACGCCTTTTTTTTGGTTTGTTTGATTACAAATAGAGAAATGAGAGCCCCAAAAAGAAGAATCTCATTACTAGAAAAGAGAGGCATGGAATTCACGCCAGGAAGGAGCCCTCTGGACATCAGGGAGGATGCCTTGGTTGACGAGGGAGGAGCTCTGGGTCCATCCAGGGAGGAGGGAGGTTCCCTTGGTTGATGAGGGAGGAGCTCTCAGTCCATACAGGGAGGAGGACAGGAACTCTTGGTTGATGAGGGAGGAGCTCTCAGTCCATCCCTGGAGGAGGACAGGAACTCTTGATTGAGGAGGGAGGAGCTCTCAGTCCATCTAGGGAGGAGGACAGGAACTCTTGGTTGACGAGGGAGGAGCTCTGGGTCCATCCAGGGAGGAGGGAGGTTCCCTTGGTTGATGAGGGAGGAGCTCTCAGTCCATACAGGGAGGAGGGAGGTTCCCTTGGTTGATGAGGGAGGAGCTCTCAGTCCATCCAGGGAGGAGGGAGGAGCCCTTGGTTGATGAGGGAGGAGCTCTCAGTCCATCCAGGGAGGAGGGAGGTTCCCTTGGTTGATGAGGGAGGAGCTCTCAGTCCATACAGGGAGGAGGACAGGAACTCTTGGTTGATGAGGGAGGAGCTCTCAGTCCATCCCTGGAGGAGGACAGGAACTCTTGGTTGATGAGGGAGGAGCTCTCAGTCCATCTAGGGAGGAGGACAGGAACTCTTGGTTGATGAGGGAGGAGCTCTCAGTCCATCCAGGGAGGAGGGAGGAACCCTTGGTTGATGAGGGAGGAGCTCTCAGTCCATCCAGGGAGGAGGGAGGTTCCCTTGGTTGATGAGGGAGGAGCTCTCAGTCCATCCCTGGAGGAGGGAGGTTCCCTTGGTTGATGAGGGAGGAGCTCTCAGTCCATCCAGGGAGGAGGGAGGATCCCTTGGTTGATGAGACAGGAGCTCTTAGTCCATCCAGGGATGAGGGAGGAGCCCTTGGTTGATGAGGGAGGAGCTCTCAGTCCATCCAGGGAGGAGGGAAGGAGCACTCGTGGGATTGTTTGTTTCATGTGTCCACTTGGCTGGGCCATGGCACCCAGATCCATGGTCACACTTAATTCTGAAGGTGTTTCTGTGAGGGTGCTTTTGGACGAGATGAATGTGTAAATTGAGTAAAGTTGACTTGCCCTCCAAAACGTGGGTGGGCCTCACCTAATCAGCTGAAGGCGTTAGTAGAACTAAATGTCTGATGTTCCCCTGATGAAGAAGGAATATTCTACTGCACATGCCTTCAGGCTTAGACCGCAGCATCTGCTCTCTCCTGGGTCTTCAGCCTGCTGTCCACCCTGAAGACTTGGGGTGTGTTAGACTACACAACTGTGGGAGCCAATCCCTAAAGCAAATCTCCCTCTCTCTCTTTCTCTCTCTATCTCTATCAGTCTCTATCTCTATGTTTATCTCTATCTCTATTTCTACATCTCTATCTCTATCTCTATCTTTATGTCTGTCTGTATCTCTATCTCTATCTGTCTTTGTCTCTATCTATCTATATCTATTTCATTTCTATATCTATATCTCTATATCTATCCATCTCTATCTGTATGTCTATCTCTATTTCTACATCTCTATCTTTATATCTATCTCTATATGTATCTCTACCTCTATCTCTGTCTCTATATGTATATATCTATCTCTATCTATTTCTATTTCTATATCTCTATCTACCTCTATCTCTATCTCTATCCATCTCTATCTTTATGTCTACCTCTATCTCTATTTCTCTATCTCTATCTATCTTTATATCTATCTCTACCTGTATCTCTACCTCTATCTCTATCTGTCTCTATCTCTATCTATATATCTCTATTTCTATTTCTATTTCTATCTCTATCTCTATCTCTATCTCTCTTTATCTCTATCTCTATGTCTATCTCTATCTATATCTCTCTCTCTGTGCCTCTATCTATACCTCTATGTCTATCTCTATCTCTATCTATCTTTATTGCTATCTCTATCTATATCTCTATCTCCATCTATCTCTATCTCTACCTCTGTCTCTATCTATATATCTATCTCTATCTCAATTTCTGCATCTGTCTCTATGCCTATCTCTGTCTTTATCTCTCTATCTATCTCTATCTCTACCTCTGTGTCTAGCTCTATCTCTATATCTATCTCTATTTCTATCTCTATCTCTATCCATCTCTATCTATCTCTATCTCTATATCTATATGTATCTCTCTCTATCTATCTCTATCTCTATCTTTATCTCTCTATCTCTATCTCTACCTCTATGTCTAGCTCTATCTCTATATCTATCTCTATTTCTAGGTCTATCTCTATCCATGTCTATCTATCTCCATCTCTATATCTATATATATATCTCTCTCTATCTCTCTATCTATCTCTATCTCTATCTTTATTACTATCTCTATATCTATCCCTATCTCCATATATCTCTATCTCTGTCTCTATCTATATATCTACCTCTATGTCAATTTCTGCATCTCTATCTCTATCTTTATCTTTATCTCTCTATCTATCTCTATCTCTACCTCTATGTCTATCTCTATCTCTATTTCTGTCTCTATCTCTACCCATCTCTATCTATCTCCATCTCTATATCTATATATATATATATATCTCTCTATCTCTATCTTTATCTCTCTATCTCTATCTCTACCTCTATGTCTAGCTCTATCTCTATATCTATCTCTATTTCTAGGTCTATCTCTATCCATGTCTATCTATCTCCATCTCTATATCTATATATATATCTCTCTCTATCTCTCTATCTATCTCTATCTCTATCTTTATTACTATCTCTATATCTATCCCTATCTCCATATATCTCTATCTCTGTCTCTATCTATATATCTACCTCTATGTCAATTTCTGCATCTCTATCTCTATCTTTATCTTTATCTCTCTATCTATCTCTATCTCTACCTCTATGTCTATCTCTATCTCTATTTCTGTCTCTATCTCTACCCATCTCTATCTATCTCCATCTCTATATCTATATATATATATATATAGATAGATATATATCTCTATCTATCTCTATCTCTATCTCTTGGCATCTGCAGGGAATTGGTTCCAGGACCTCTCATGGATGCCAAAATCTGAGGGTGCTCAAGTCCCTGATATAAATATCTATGGTGTTTTCATGTCACCCATGGACGTCTTCCTGTATGCTCATATCATCTGCAGAGTCCTTAGGATGCAATGAAAATACTATGCAAATGGTTGTGGGACTGAATTTTTAAAATCTGTATTATTTTTTATTGTTGTATTGTTATTTTTGGTTTTGTTTTACTAATTTTTTTTTTGAGACAGGGTCTCACTGTTCCCCAGGCTGGAGTGCACTGGCACCATCATGGCCCGCTACAACCTCCGCCTTCTGGGCTCAAGCAATCCTCCCACCTCAGCCTCCTGAGTAGCTGGTGGGACCGTGGGCATGCATTACCACGCCTTGCTAATTTTTTTTTGTTTTTTTCCTGTAGAGGAGATTTTGCCATGTTGCCCATGGCTAGTCTTGAAATCCTGGGCTCAAGTGATCCACCCACCTCAGCTTCCCTAAGTGCTGGGATTACAGGGATGAACCACTGCACCTGGCATTTTTCCTAATATTTTTGAACCATGATTGGCTGAATCCACAGATGTGGAAGCCTTGCCTATGAAGGGGTGGCTATGAAGGGGTGTGTGTGTGTGTGTGTGTGTGTACACACAAACAGAATATTCTCCTGGTTCTCTTTCTCCACAAAACTCTGACTAATACGCTTTGTTCTCTTTACGTTTTCTCCTACTGTGTTTTTCCTGGAAATCTGACCTTTCCCCAGCCTTGAGGATGGGCATTGCGGAGGGAGTTAACGATGTATAAATTGGTACCCGTTACCGCCTACGTTTATCAATAGCAGACTTGGGGAGCGACAGAGATCAAGATCATCAGCCAGAATGAATGGGATTCATGGATACGCACTAAATTTATGAATATGAAGTCATCCACTTCAACCATCAGGATACCCTGTGACGGAAAAATAAGTCACCTGAATTATTTTTCCAGGCTGTGACTATCAGAAAGTTTCACCTTTCTTTAATTTCCTCAAAGTACTTATTTTCAAGACATACAGGGATGAACATCTCTATGGAAACTGCAGAACACTTTTTGTTGTTGTTGTTGTTTGAGATGGAGTCTTACTCTGTGGCCAGGCTGGAGTGCAATGGCCCGATCTCGGCTCACTGCAACCTCCGCCTCCCAGATTCAAGCAGATTCTCCTGCTTCAGCCTCCCGAGTAGCTGGGACTACAGGTGCCCACCACCATGCCCAGCTTTTTTTTTTTTTTTTTTTTTTTGGCATTTTTAGTAGAGATGGGATTTCACCATGTTGGCCAGGTTGGCCTCGGACTCCTGACCTCAGGTGGTCCAACCACCTCGGCCTCCCAGGGTGCTGGGATTACAGGCTTGAGCCACCGTGCCTGGCCCCCGGAGCACATTTTTAAATACAATAGCAGAAACTGCCTTGGGGTGCATTGGCTAAGGTCAGGAGCTGGAGGAATGTAGCTTGCCTGAGGTCAGGAGCTCCAAACCAGCCTGTCCAACATGGTGTAACGTCTCTACTAAAAAGACAACGAAAATTAGCTGTAGTCCCAGCTACTCGGGAGGCTGAGGCAGGGGAATTGCTCGAACCCCGGAGGCGGAGGTGGCAGTGAGCTGAGATCGTGCCACTGCACTCCAGCCTGGGTGACAAAGTGAGACTCCAAAAAAAAAAAAAAAAAACCCACAAACGACAAACAAACAAACAAACAAACCAGTGATTTCCGAAACAATCATTCCTGTTATAAAAACACAAAGGATTGAATGAGCTGCCGGGAAGCTGCATTTGATTTAACGTGCTGACGTGTGCAGGAGTTGAGAGGGGTGTCCCTTCACAGAGCCAAAGTCAAGAGTCCCCACGCAGATGCAGATGCCATTAGAAATCAATTCATCCCTGTCTGCTTGGACACACTGCAATCATCTGAGTTTACGCACAGTGCCTGCCGCTTTTACGACTCCCAAAGAGTCGTCCCTGAGGACCCCGTAATGTGTAAACAGCTAATGACAAACGATCCTTTCTTCTTGCAGGCTCGATTTGCTCCTTAATTTAATAAACGTGGCTCTGATAACAGCCAACGCTCGCTGTGGTTCCTGCAAACACTCATCCAACGATTCCTCTGCCCTCTTTGAAGTCCAGAACAATTCTATTGTTTCAAACTGATTACTTTTTCTTTTTTTTTTTTGCCAACTACTGGAAACTAGACGTCTCTCACCCCCTCCTTCATCCCAGAGAAGCAAAGTAAATGTATATTCAGGGCACCCTTTTCTACTCACTCAACCATGTCGAACGGATATATACCCATTAGGGTGGGACTGTACCCGAAATGTAAGCTGGCTTCCCCTCAAACAAAACCTTCATTCTGAGGGTGGGATGTCTTCTCAGGACTCCGTTTGGCCAGGTTTTGGGGTGTGACCCAGGCTCATATCCCCTAAAAAGAGAAGAGACACAGCTGGTGCTACAAAATACTCCCCAAACATCACACAGGCTGGGCACAGTCCCTCATTCTCACATTGGGATTTTCATGCTGGGATGGCTAAGAAGAGAGTCCAAAAGTCACTCTCAGGCTTTGAATGAACTCATTGTCCTGGATGTTCCTCTCGGGGGGCTCTCATTGGCCAAAGAATGAAACAGTCATCGACAGAGAGTGAATCTATCCGTAAATTTCCATCTACCGCTCCCCACTCCCCGTTCGAAACTCAAAGAAACAAACACGATGCACGTTGTGTTTTTTCTTTGTTTGTTTTTGTGGGTTTTTTTTAGACAGAGTCCTGCTCTTGTCACCCAGGCTGGAGTGCAGTGATGTGATCTCGGCTCACTACAACCTCTACTTCCCGGGTTCAAGCGATTCTCCTGCCTCAGCCTCCCGAGTAGCTGGGATGACAGGCACCCGCCACCATGCCCCTTTCATTTTTGTATTTTTAGTAGAGACGGGGCTTCACCATGCTGACCAGGCCACTCTCGAACTCCTTTTATATTTTATTTTGCCATTTCTGTAAGAGTTGTTTTGTACTTGCAGGTGGCCATGAGTTGACCAGCAAACATCCACCTGGCTCAGAAGGGACAAATTAACTGTGTTTAAAGCAATGTCAACCGGGCGTGGTGGCTCCTGCCTGTCATCCCAGCACTTTGGGAGGCCCAGACAGGTGGATCCCCTGAGGTTGGGAGTTTGAGACCAGCCTGACCCACATGGAGAAACCCTGTCTCTACTAAAAATACAAAAATTAGCCAGGTGTGATGACATGTGCCTGTCACCCCAGCTACTCAGGAGGTTGAGGCAGGAGAATCGCTGGAACCTGGGAGGCAGAGGTTGCAGTGAGCTGAGATCACCTGCACTGGGCTGCAGCCTGGGCAGTAAGAGCGAAACTCCATCTCAAAAAAAAAAAAAAAGCAATGTCATATTCTCCAACATGTCCAGTGGACCCTCGGACCCCAACAAGGGTTTGAACTGCTATGTGTTCAGTCGTTACCAGAAAAAGGATTCTCGATCCAGACCCCAGAGAGGGTTCTTGGGTCTTAGGTAGGAAGAAATTCAAGGCGGCGGATGCACTGAGAGAAGCAAGTTCATTGAAAACTACTCGGTTACAGTATAGGGTGTCCTCAGAAAGCTAACAGAGCAACACCCAGGCTTCTGGTTTTCTTATACAGGACTCTTGTCTATGCAAACTTGTAAACTAAGCTGTGCCTATGTGCGGCTAGTCTGACAGCATGAAAAAATGTATTATTCTCTTGATTTAAAGAAATCAATGTATTAATGTATTAATTTATTATTCTATTGATTTAAAGAAATCAATTAATGTGTTAATTTATTATTCTATTGATGTAAAGAAAATCTATTAATGTATTAATTTATTATTCTATTGATGTAAAGAAATCAATTTATTAATTTATTATTCTATTAATTTAAAGAAAATCAATTTATTAATGTATTAATTTACTATTCTATTGATTTAAATAAATCAATTTATTAATGTATTAATTTATTATTCTATTGATTTAAAGAAAATCAATTTATTAATTTATTAATCTATTGATTTAAAGAAAATCAATTTATTAATTTATTAATTTATTATTCTATCGATTTAAAGAAATCAATTAATGTATTTATTATTCTATTGATGTAAAGAAAATCTATTAATGTATTAATTTATTCTATTGATTTAAAGAAATCAATTTATTAATGTATTAATTTATTATTCTACTGATTTAAAGAAATCAATTTATTAATGTATCAATTTATTATTCTATTGATTTAAAGAAAATTCATTTATTAATATATCAATTTATTATTCTATTGATTTAAAGAAAACTTGCCTTGACATGTGAGCGTGTGAGTTCGTCAAAGGACCATTATCATTACCATCTTGAAAGTAGTTTTATCAATCTTGGGACATCTGGACTTCCTGCTGTTGTAGGAATATGTCTGTATTTGTCAGGGTTCTGTAGAGGCCGAGGCAGTCAGATTGCCTGAGCTCAAGAGTTCGAGATTCGCCTGGGAAACACGATGAAACCCTGTCTCTACTAAAATACAAAAAATTAGCTGGGCGTGGTGACATGTGCCTGTCACCCCAGCTACTCAGGAGGTTGAGGCAGGAGAATCGCTGGAACCCGGGAGGCGGAGGTTGCAGTGAGCTGAGATCACCTGCACTGGGCTGCAGCCTGGGCAGTAAGAGCGAAACTCCATCTCAAAAAAAAAAAAAAAAAGCAATGTCATATTCTCCAACATGTCCAGTGGACCCTCGGACCCCAACAAGGGTTTGAACTGCTATGCGTTCAGTCGTTACCAGAAAAAGGGTTCTCGATCCAGACCCCAGAGAGGGTTCTTGGGTCTTAGGTAGGAAGAAATTCAAGGCGGCGGATGCACTGAGAGAAGCAAGTTCATTGAAAGCTACTTGGTTACAGTATAGGGTGTCCTCAGAAAGCTAACAGAGCAACACCCGGGCTTCAGGTTTTCTTATACAGGACTCTTGTCTATGCAAACTTGTAAACTAAGCTGTGCCTACGTGCGGCTAGTCTGACAGCATGAAAAAATTTATTATTCTATTGATTTAAAGAAATCAATGTATTAATGTATTAATTTATTATTCTATTGATTTAAAGAAATCAATTAATGTGTTAATTTATTATTCTATTGATGTAAAGAAAATCTATTAATGTATTAATTTATTATTCTATTGATTTAAAGAAATCAATTTATTAATGTATTAATTTATTATTCTATTAATTTAAAGAAAATCAATTTATTAATGTATTAATTTATTATTCTATTGATTTAAAGAAATCAATTTATTAATGTATTAATTTATTATTCTATTGATTTGAAGAAAATCAATTTATTAATTTATTATTCTATTGATTTAAAGAAAAATAATTAATTTATTAATTTATTATTCTATCGATTTAAAGAAATCAATTAATGTATTAATTTATTATTCTATTGATGTAAAGAAAATCTATTAATGTATTAATTTATTCTATTGATTTAAAGAAATCAATTTATTAATGTATCAATTTATTATTCTATTGATTTAAAGAAAATCCATTTATTAATGTATCAATTTATTATTCTATTGATTTAAAGAAAATCCATTTATTAATGTATCAATTTATTATTCTATTGATTTAAAGAAAACTTGCCTTGACATGTGAGCGTGTGAGTTCGTCAAAGGACCATTATCATTACCATCTTGAAAGTAGTTTTATCAATCTTGGGACATCTGGACTTCCTGCTGTTGTAGGAATATGTCTGTATTTGTCAGGGTTCTGTAGAGGCCGAGGCAGTCAGATTGCCTGAGCTCGAGAGTTCGAGATTCGCCTGGGAAACACGATGAAACCCTGTCTCTACTAAAATACAAAAAATTAGCTGGGCTTGGTGGCGTGTACCACATCTAAAAAAAAAAAAATAGTCGATCAACACATATTTTGTATATTCTATGTGTTATACACCACGTTCTTACAGTAAAGCAAGATGGAGGAGAGAAACTGTTTTTAGGAAAATCCTAAGGAAGAGAAAATATCTTTATTCTCCATAAAGGGGACGTGGATCATTGTCAAGATCTCTGTTTTCATCGTCTTCACACATTGACAAGGTTTAGGCCTGCTGGCCAGGGGGGTCTAGATCTCTTGACCTCATGATCTGCCCGCCTCGGCCTCCCAAAGTGCTGGGATTCCAGGCATGAGCCACCGTGCCTGGCCTGTTGATTGA
The DNA here is from genome assembly GCA_014849445.1 of Cercopithecus mona. Lineage (NCBI taxonomy): Eukaryota > Metazoa > Chordata > Mammalia > Primates > Cercopithecidae > Cercopithecus > Cercopithecus mona. Next base: position 32,084,759 of record JABBCR010000771.1, read on the forward strand.
CTATTTATGTGATCAGTAAGGCTTCCAGTAAATGGTAGACTGTCAGTAGGTAATCTGGGGGTGGGGGAAGGAGTCAAAACCTATACACGAATTTTTGACTTCACAAGAGGTTGGCGGCTCCAATCTCTAAATCGTTAGTCAACTTATATTCTTATTATATATATGTGTGTATATCTGTACCTATACATGTATGCACAGGTGCGTATACACATATATCCTTTACTTTATTATTTACTTATTTATTTGAGATAGAGTCTTGCTGTCTTCATTGTTGTGCAATTGGAAACCCACGTCCCTGGAAATCTCCAGTCATTTGCGGAATATCATTATCCAGCCCAGGCTGGAGTGCGATGGCACAGTCTCAGCTCACCGCAAACTCCGCCTCCCGGGTTCCAGCGATTCTCCTGCCTCAGCCTCCCAAGTAGCTGGGATTACAGACGTCCACCACCAAGCCCAGCGAATATTGTATTTTTAGTAGTGACGGGGTTTCACCATGTTGGCCAGGCTGATCTCGAACTTCTGACCTCAGGTGACCCGCCCACCTCAGCCTCCGAAATTCTTGGGATTACAGGCGTGAGCCACCGCGCCTGGCACATATATCCTTTAAAATGTATACGTAATGTTTTCTTCAAAGCAGCACATTGCAAAACTATTCAAGTAACTCAGAAGGAACCATGATTAAAAAACAACCATCCCATGCACCTGTCCTCCATCCCATTCCCCAGAGAAAATCACGTTTAAATCTCGGAATTGTATTTATTTTCTATGATCTTCAGCATCTCGCCCTTCATAAGAACTGGATTTTTTAATTTAAAAAAAAAATATATATATATATATATTTATATTTTAAATTTAAAAAATATATATATATTTATATTTTAAATTTAATATATATATATATTTTAGACAGAGTCTCACTCTATAGCCCAGGCTGGAGTATGCTGGGGTAATCTTGGCTCACTGCAACTTCTGCCTCTGGGTTCAGGCAATTCTCCTGCCTCAGCCTCCCAAGTAGTTGGGATTACAGGCATGCGCCACCATGCCTGGCTAGTTTTGTATATTTAGTAAAGACGAGGTTTCACCATGTTGGCCAGGCTGGTCTCGAACTCCTGACCTCAGGTAATCCACCTGCCTCAGCCTCCCAAAGTGCTGGGATGAAAGAAAGAAGGAAGGAAGGAAGGAAGGAAGGAAGGAAGGAAGGAAGGAAGGAAGGAAAAAAGAAAGAAAGAAAGAAAGAAAGAAAGAAAGAAAGAAAGAAAGAAAGAAAGAGAGAGAGAGGGAAGGAAGGAAGGAAGGGAGGGAGGGAGGGAGGAGAGGAAGGAAGGAAAAGGAGGAAAGGGAGGAAGGGAAAGAGGGAAGGAAAGAAGGAAGGAAGGAAGAAGAAAGGAGGAAGGAAGGAAAATGGAGGAATAAAGACAGGAAAAAGGGAAGGGAGGGAGCAAGTGAGGGAGGAAAATGGAATAAAGGAGGGAAGGGAGTAAGAAAGGAAGGGAGAAAAGGAAAGAAGAATGAAACAAAGAAAAGAAGGGAAGGAAGAGGAAGGAAGGGAAGGAGGGAGGGAGGAGAGGAAGGAAGGAAAAGGACGAAGGGGAAGAGGGAAGGAAGGCAGGAAGGAAGGAAGGAAAGGAGAGAAGGAAGGAAAGAAGGAAAGAGAGAAGGAAGGAAGGAGGGAGGAAGGAAAACGGAGGAATAAAGGCAGGAAAAAGGGAAGGGAGGGAGGAAGTGAGGGAGGAAAATGGAATAAAGGAGGGAAGGGAGTAAGAAAGGAAGGGAGAAAAGGAAGGAAGGATGAAACAAAGAAAAGAAGGGAGAAAAGGAAGGAAGGATGAAAGAAAGAAAGGAAGGGAGGGAAGAGGAAGGAAGGGAAGGAGGGAGGCAAGAGAGGAAGGAACGGAAGGGAGGAAGGGGAAGAGGGAAGGAAGGCAGGAAGAAAGGAATGAAAGAGGGAGGGAAGGAAGGAAAGAAGGAAAGAGGAAAGGAAGGAAGGAGGGAGGAAGGAAAACGGAGGAATAAAGGCAGGAAAAAGGGAAGGGAGGGAGGGAGGAAGTGAGGGAGGAAAATGGAATAAAGGAGGGAAAGGAGTAAGGAAGGGAGAAAAGGAAGGAAGGATGAAAGAAAGTAAAGGAGGGGAGGGAAGAGGAAGGAAGGGAAGGAAGGAGAGGGAAGCGATAAGAGAAGAAAGAAAATAGAAGGGAAAAGAAGGGGAAAAAAATACTTGTAGGTTGCTGGGTCAGAGGTCTGTTGAGGAACCTATTTACCACATTCTCCAAGGACAAAATGGCTTTTGTAAACGCCTTATGGAAATTAGTCCTTAGCACGCAAGACATAAATCTTAATATTCAGATGATTTACCTCACCTTTCCTGCCATCCATGCCCCGTAAATTAGGCTCATAAATGCCATTTGCTTTGCCATTAGCTGAAGACAATTGAACAGACTCTTCCGCACACACGGAATCCCATTCCCTTGTTCCCTCTTTTCTTTCCCATTTCTCCCTCATCCATGCCACCAGTCACAGCACGCGGGGGCCCCCGCACACTGACTGCGCTGACCCAACATGTGGGCCTGGTCAGAAACCGACGAGAGAAGTCTAATTTAGACAATGCTGACTTGTGGTCTACGGGAAAAAAAAATTCATTATTTATGAGTGCCAACAAAACTCTTTCATTGTTGTGCAATTGGAAACACATGTCTCTGGAAGTCTCCAGCCATTTGGGGAATATCATTAGTGGACGCTGAGAATTCGGCTGCAAATCAATGCTGGTTTCCAGCACCTCAGATCTGGCTGCATTTACCTCTTAAGAAAGAAAGGAACGACGGTTTTCTTTTTCAACAATGTTCCCACGTGTTATCTCCGAGACACCTCGTGCTGATGATTCCTTCCTCTGTACCACTGCGAAAAAAGAAACACGGAAATCAGAACTGGGGTCTTGGAGCTGTACTAAGAACTTTTCCTTGATGTTTGATGCCCCAACGTGGACTGGGTGCCGTCTGTCACCAACAACCAGGAGGACAAGCCTTGGTCTCAGATCACTCCGTCCTGGTCATTCATCAGGAAGTGTGTCTTGTTCTTGGACTTCGCTGCCTCCAGAACTATGGGCAAATACATTTCTCTTCCTTATAAATTACCCAGTCCATGGTAGTTGGTTGTAGCAGCACAGAACAGACTGAGACAGACACTTTCTCCTTAGGAAAGATTCTCCCATGGGAAGGAACATGGTCACCTGACTCATGCCCCTCTGTCTCTTTCTCCAGGGATAGATTGAGCCATCTCATCACTCAATTTTTTTTTGAGACAGAGTCTCTCTCTCTCTCTCTCTTTCTCTCTCTCCTCTCTCTCTCTCTCTTTCTCTCTCTCTCTCCTCTCTTTCCTCTTTCTCCATAGGCTGACACAGCAAGAAGGTCCTCACCAGATGATGGTGCCTTGGTCTTGGACTTCCCAGCCTCCACATCTGTGAGAAAATATATGTCTGTTCTTTATAAATTTACCCAGTTCCTGGTAGTAAATTACAGCAGAACAAAACAGGAAGGTTTGATAGGATTATCAAAACTGGTTTCCAGCCTGGCATAGTGGCTCCCACCTATAACCACAGCCAGCCTTTTGGGAGGCCAAGGTGGGAGGATCATTTGATCTCAGGAGTTGGAGACCAGCCTGGACAACACAACAAGACCCAAACTCTACAAAAAGGTTTTTAAAATTAGGCAGGCATGATGGTGTCACCTGTAGTCCCAGCTACTTGAGAGATTCAGATGGGAAGATCACTTGAGTCCAGGAATTCGAGGCTACAGTGAGCCATGATTGCACCACTGCACTCCAGTCAGGGTGACAAGCAAGAACCTGTCTCTAAAAAATAAAAAACACCATACACACACACACAACAACAACAACAACAAAAAACCTCCCCATGGTTTTCTTTATCATCAGCATCCCTTCAGCAAGCAGGATTTATTGAATGAACTTAGTGACTTGAAGATCAATGAGATGTGCATCGTGTCCCCTGAGTGGCAAACAGTTAAAAAAAAATAATTATGCAGAATAGAAAATAAAATTAACAATGACTTCCTGATGAAATGAGCTGATTCTCTAAGGCAAAGGAGATTTAAAAGAGGATTTAGATATTCGTCCCTGTCCCTAAAACCCACACAAGGTTCCGCTGACACTAATTTTGTCCCTGACGTGTGTTTTGTTTTCAAATGAAGAGAAATGCATGTAACCTAAAATTAATCATTTGCCATCCGTTACGTTCGTCGTACAACCACCACCTCCATCTAGTTCTGGGTCATTTTAATCATGGCCCAGAGAACCCGGTACCCAATAGCAGTCACCGCCTGTTCCATTCCTGGGCGTGCACCCAAAGGATTTGGAAATGGGCCGGGTGTGGTGACTCGTGCCTGTAACCCCAGCACTTTGGGAGGCCAAGGCGGGCAGATGGCTTGAGCCCAGGAGTTCGAGACCAGCCTGGACAATGTAGGAATATGTTGCCTTTGGAAAAAAAAAAAAAATTAACTGGTGTGGTGGTGACATGCACCTGTAGTCCCAGCTACTGGGGACACTGAGATAGGAGGATCACTTGAGCCCAGGAGGTGGAGTCTGCAGTGACCTGTGATTGCCCCACTGCACTCCAACCTGGGCAACACAGTGAGACTCTGTCTCCAAAAACAAATAAAACAAAAAGACTCGGAAATGGGTGTTGGGCCAGATGTACTTGTGCACACAAATCCACAGTAGAAATGGACTGAAAGCAGCTCCATGTCCATCAGTGGACTCGGAGGTACATGAGGCTCAGTCCAACCACAGACTGGGACATTCTCCTCCCGTAGCAGGAACGTAGCTCTGATGGGGTCTACACCATGGGGGAACCGGGTAACCACTGCTCATGGCCTGTCTATGCCCTCCATCTCCATAGGTTCTGAGGAACATCTTTCCTGCTTTCCATCTGAGCAGCTCCCTCCACCCACTCCTCATAGGCGGACACGGCTTCCTTGGCTGGGGCTGGGCAGGATTTCAAGGGCACGGAGGGGTGGGGTTATAACAGTACCTGCTGGGGGCAGGGGTCACTGTCCCTGAGGTCAGGAGCTCAGATACTTCAGAGCTGCTGCAGGTGGGAACCCACACTGCACCCCGTCCCCTCTCTACTTCAAAGATCAGGAGTTGAACGAGAGAGTCAGCCTTGCCTCCCCTGGACGACAGCCACAGACAGGACATTTCGGAGAACGATACGACCCAAAGGCGTCCTTCTTTCCTTCTGCTTGGAAGGGGTGAACCCAAAATATTTGAGACAGGTCTCAGCCCATTTAGCGAATTTACTTTGCTAAGGTTGAGGACGCACCAGTGACACAGCCTCGGGAGGTCCTGACGACAGGTGCCCAAGATGGTCGGGGCACAGCTTGGTTTTATACATTTTAGGAAGACGTGAGACATCCATCAAGATTTGTGAGATGGGCGTGGGTTCGGTCTGGAAAGTCAGAACCACTCGAAGCCAGGAAGAGTCCTCCAGGTTACAGGCAGATAAGAGACCAATGGTTGCATCCTTTTGAGTTTCCGATTAGCGTTTGGCTAAACGCATACTTTACAGGAATCGTCACTTGTCCTTCCTCCACAAGGAACTTCCTTGTGGGCCGATGGCGAGGGAGGTACGTAGGTTTTCGATCTTGGTAGCATCTTGTTTAGGAAGAGAATGAAAGGCAGGTTTGCCCGACAAAGTTCCCAGCTTGACTTTTCTCTTTGGCTTAGGAAGTTGGGGGTCCTGAGATTTCTGTTCCTTTCACAAAGGCGATGAGGATGAAACGGAAGACGCACAGAAAGTATGTGTCAGAGTTATCGAGAGGAACAGAACCAACAGAATGTGGAGAGAGAGAGAGAGAGGAGAGAGGGACAGAGGAGAGAGAGAGAGAGAGAGATTTATTTTAATGAATTGGCTTACAGGATTGTGGAGATGCAACTTCAAACTCTACAGGTTGGACTAAGTGTGCACAGATTAGGAGACAACTAATGTTGCATCTGGAGGCAGAATTCCTTGTTCCTCAGCGGGACCACCATTACTTTTTCCTCTTAAGACCTTCAACTGATTAGACAATGCCCACCCACACTATGAAGGTTATTATTATTATTATTTTACCAGTATCTACTGATTTAAATGCTTACTTGGTATATAAAACTAGCTTCAGGATGGGCACAGAAGCTCATGCCTGTCATCTCAGCACTTTGGGAGACCGAGGCGGGCGGATCACCTGAGGTCACGAGTTCGAGACCAGCCTGGCCAACATGGTGAAACCCCGTCTCTACTAAAAATACAAAAAAAGTAGCCAGACATGGTGGTGGGTGCCTGTAATTCCAGCTACTTGGGAGGCTGAGGCAGGAGAATCGCTTGAATCCAGGAGGCAGAGGTTGTAGTGAGCGGAGATTATACCATTGCAGTCCAGCCTGGGCAACAAGAAAGAAACTCTATCTCAAAAAAAAAAAAAGTTAACTTAAGGATGGGCACAGGAGCTCAGGCCTGTCATCCCAGCACTTTGGGAGGCTGAGGCAGGGGGATCTCTTGAGGTCAGGAGTTGGGAGACCAGCCTGGGCAGCAAAGCAAGACGTCATGTCTACAAAAATGTTTAAAATACTGGCTGGGTGTGGTGGCACATGCCTGTAGTCCCAGCTCCTCGGGAGGCTGAGGTGGGAGGATCACTAAAGCCTGGGAGGTTGAGGCTTTAATGAGCTATGATTGTACCACTGCAATGCAGCCTGGGCAACAGAGCAAGATCCCATCTGTATATTTTTTAAAAATTCAAAGAAGAAAAAAAGGGGGGGGGGCAGGCCCAGTGGCTCATGCCTGTAATCCCAGCACTTTCAGAGGCCAAGGTAGGTGGATCATGAGGTCAAGAGATCAAGACCAGCCTGGCCAACATGGAGAAACCCCATCTCTAGTACAAACACAAAAATTAGCCGGGCGTGGTGGCAGGTGCCTGTCATCTGAGCTACTCAGGAGGCTGAGGTAGGAGAATCACCTGAACCCTGGAGGCAGAGCTTGCAGTGAGCTGAGATCTGGCCACTGCACTCCAGCCTGGGCGACAGAGCGAGACTCCATCTCAAAAAAAAAAAAAAATAAGAGTTAAAAAATTACCTGGATATGGTGGCGTGCACCTGTGGTCCCAGCTACGGGGGAAGCTGAGGCAGGAGGATCATTTGAGCTCAGGAGCTGCAGGTTGCAGTGAGCCAGGGTAGCACCACCGCACTCCAGCCTGGGTGACGGGGTGAGAGCCTGTCTCTAAATAGATAAAAATGAAGAAAATGTCAAAAGACCCCAGTATGTTAATCGGAAGTTTATTTCCTTCTGTTTCTCACAACAGCCCCAAGGAAGCCGTCCACGGTACCAGATGTTCTGTCATCCACAGTCATTCTGGGACCCGGGCAGCTCCAGGGACCCCTGTGACCTTGTTTTCTTCCTGTTCAGAGCTGGATCTTCCAGGGTTCCTGCTGGCCAGCACGAGACAGACAGCAGGGAATTTCCGTCCAGAGGCTCCAATCCAGGAGGTGCACCTGTCCTTCCCGCTGCCTGAAACTCAACCGCTTCATCAATCCCAACCAAAAGTTGGGAAAGTCTTAACACTTTGCGTCCACGGTGGGAAGACGACGGATGGATTTCGGGGGTGGACACAACCATGAGCGATGGCCCCAGGTTGGCTAATCGGATCACCGAAAGACCACTTGCTAAAAAGCATTTGATTTCTGTGGCTGTGGCTGTGGCTGCAGGATGGCAATCAATCCCCAATTCCCGTTTATCTTTATCAAAAGGACAGTGAAGACAAACCACGTCCCTCCGCGTGTCTTAGGGCGTCACGGGCGGCCGTACAGCCGACAGGATTTATCTCTGCCTTCATCAAATCCTGTCCTTTGAAAGGTAACCTGGCAGGGAGCGGTGAGGACCTCAGAAGATTAATGAGGTCTTGAAGGGAGACGAGGCCCGCGCACAGTTCGAGGCTGCAAGCGTTCTTTTCATGTTATTAGCAGTCGTGTTTCATCAAGGCGAGCAAGAGCTTTGCAGCGCGAGTGGCTACGAACACGCCGCAGGTACCGGGAGGCCAGAAGGCTGCTCGGGAATATTTGTCAGACGTTAATTGAGGAGCTCTGTCTGTCTCTCTGCACCTGCCAGGGCAGACGTCCTTTGTGCAAAGAGGAGATTTCAAGCCATGGTGGTAAGCCGTTGAATGTGGCCCCAGAAAACACTAGAAAACAATAAAACAAAACAAAACAAAAAATCCTGGAAAGAAAGAAAACCAAGGGACAGATGCACATGGAAATTATGTGAGAGCCACGAAAACGCGTCTCGCAGGAGTGGTTCCAACAAGGAGAACGATCACGACGGACACGGTGGGTCCACCGGACGTGGTGCTGCGGACGCTGTTCCCTCTGAGTGCCTTCTGAAGGAGGAGACGTGCGTTTCTATTTTTATTTTATTTTACTGAGACAAAGTCTCGCTCTGTCACCCAGGCTGGAGGGCGGGGGCACGGTCTCTGCTCACCACCAGCTCCGCCTCCCGGGTTCACACCATTCTCCTGCCTCAGCCTCCCGAGGACAGGTGCCACCACCACACCTGGCTAATTCTTTTTTGTATTTTTAATACAGACGGGGTTTCACCGTGTTTGCCAGGACGGTCTCGAGATTGGCAGTTTTCCAATCACCACTCTGGCCCACAGTTCTTCCAGCAACGGAAAAAGACATTTAAACCTTGGACCCAGGAGATACAGTAAAAATGTTTCTAGATTCCTTCCAACCCCTGCCCCACTATAACCACAGATTTCCCTCCTCCACGATCACAAACTTCCTCTGGGACAGGACCAACGTTCCCAGTGGAAACCTTAGCCCTTTATTTCCAGCGCAGATACCCTACAATACGTCTCTAGCAATCATTTTTATTTGGAAACCAAGTCTCATTCCTGTCACCCAGGCTGCAGTGCAGTGGTGGGATCAAGGCTCACTGTAACCCCAGCCTCTCTGGCTCAAGCGATCCTGCCCACTTCAGTTCCCCCAAGTAACTGGGACCACAGGTGCACACCACCATGCCTGGCTAATTTTTTTTTTGTATTTTTTTTTCTTTGCAGAGATGGGGTTTCACCATGTTGCCCAGGCTGATCTCAACCTCCTAGGCTCAAGCGATCCATCCACCTCAACCTCCCAAAATGCTTGGATCACAGACGCAAACCCCACACCTGCCAATTTTTAACGGTCAGAAACAGAACGCCACAGTGAAACCACCCTTTTTCTTATTGTTCACCGCTATAGATTTGTGATGCTTTATGTATAATTTGCTGGTTGCTAAAAGAAGTATCAACGCTTGTTATTATTTTTTTTTTTTTTGAGACGGAGTCTCGCCCTGCCACCCAGGCTGCAGTGCAGTGGCACAATCTTGGCTCACTGCAACCTCTGTCTCCCGGGTTCAAGCGATTCTTCCGTCTCAGCCTCCTGAGTAGCTGGGACTACAGGCAGGTGCCACCATCCCTGGATAATTTTGGTCATTTTAGTGGAGACGGGGTTTCACCATGTTGGCCAGGATGGTCTCGAACTCCTGACCTAGTGATCCGCCCGCCTCGGCCTCCCAAAGTGCTGGGATGACAGGCGTGAGCCACCGCACCCGGCCAACACTTGTTCATTCTAACATAGAAGATGCAACACAAAGCAGGCAGCCATTAATTTGCGTTTCATCATTGGCCATATTCTCCTATCAAAGCCAAGCTCCAGCTTTGAAGTTCTGTGTGATTTCAGCTTTGGAAAAAAAAAAAAAAAATTCAACGCACCAAAATACTTCAAGCACCAAAACATCTACATTCGTCCAGGCAATATTGGCACCATATAAAAATAAATAGGCTGCTGATTAAATAAAATGCTGATTAAATAAAAGCCACGTTCACAGAACACTCGGGGGCTATGCAATAATCAGAATCACAATAAAAAGTTGAAAGGGAATGGCTGTAATCCCACGGACTTCCAGCAGCATGCAAATTTCATCGGATTCAGTTCAACAAGAAAAGCAATATCACAGGTAGGTATTTCATCTTGTCAGGAGCCCGAATCCATCTCCCAGAGGCGGAGGCAGGTAAATTACACCTCACGAGCTATTACGAAATTAAACTTCATGAGCAATCTGCTGCTGTTTTGTGCAATGCATGTGCTAACCGTTCCATTTATCTCGTGTTCCCGCAGCCTTAGGAGGCTGAGACTCTGAATAAAACTCATTTCATTAGAGCACCTGGTTATTCTGGAAGAGAAGATCCATTCGTGACTCAACCCATCACTCCAACGCCGTAAGCACCTCATCCAGACACGGGAACGTCCGGGGTCCGGGGGGGAAAATGGTCAGGTGAACCTGTACCACGTTCCTGGAGGAAAACGTGAGCAAAAATCAAAGATGGTTTGGCGAGACTGACCGCCTCCGAGAGCGGCCACACCTCTGCGGCAAAGAAAGCAGTGACGAACCTTAACTCTGCCCCAGTGCGTAGATTAGTCTGTTCTCATACTGCTAGTAAAGTATTATACTTAATATAATAGTATATACTATTACATAGTATATTATATATTATATTATATCAATTATATAGAATTATATATAAATAGAATTATATAATATATAATTTATAATATATATTATATATTTATATAAATTTATAACATATAATTTAAAATATATTATATATTATATATAAATATAAATATATATTATATATAAATATAAAAATATATATTATATATTATATTATATATAAATATATTATATTATATATATAAATATATATAATATAATATATAAATATATAACATATAAATATATATAATATATAATATATAATATATAAATATATGTTATATAAAATATATAAATATATATATTATATAATATATAAATATATATTATATAAATATATATAAATATATATAATATATAAATATATTAATATATAAATATATAATATATAAATATATAAATATATAATATATAAATATATATAAAATATAATATATAAATATAAATATATATTATATATAAATATAAATATATATTATATATTATATTATATATAAATATATTATATTATATATATAAATATATATAATATAATATATAAATATATAACATATAAATATATATAATATATAATATATAATATATAAATATATATATAATATAAAAATATATATAATATATAAAAATATAAAATATAAATATATATATTATATATAATATATAAATATATTAATATATAAATATAATATATAATATATACATTATATATTATATATAAATATATTTATATATTATATAAATATATAATATATAATATATAAATATAAATATATATTATATATTATATTATATATAAATATATTATATTATATATATAAATATATATAATATATAATATATAATATATAAATATATGTTATATAAATATATAAATATATATATTATATAATATATAAATATATATAAATATATAAATATATATAAATATATAATATATAAATATATGTAAATATAATATATAATATATAAATATATAATATATAAATATATAATATATAAATATATATAAAAATATAATATATAAAATATAAATATATAATATATAAAAATATAAAATATAAATATATATATTATATATAATATATAAATATATTAATATATAAATATAATATATAATATATACATTATATATTATATATAAATATATTTATATATTATATATATTGTATATATTATATATTATGTAAATATATAATATATAAATATATTATATATTATATGTAAATATATAAACATATACTACATATTATATGTAAATATATAAACATATACTACATATTATATATAAATATATAAACATATATAATTTATAATATATATTATATATAAATATTATATATAATTTATAATATATATTATAAATATTATAAATATATAATATATAATATATATAATATATATATAATATATAATATATATTACATAGTAACTAGGACCACAGGTGCACGCCACCATGCCCGGCTAATTTTTTTTTTGTATTTTTTTGTGGAGATGGAGTTTCACCATGTTGCCCAGGCTGATCTCAAACTCCTAGGCTCAAGTGATCCATCCACCTCGACTTCCCAAAGTGCTTGAATCAGTTGGCTAAACCAACTGATAGGGTTTGCCTGTGACCCCACCCAAATCTCATCTTGAATTGTAGCTCCCATAATTAACAGTATATTAATAGTATAATATTATAATATTAGCATGGTGGCTCACGCCTGTCATCCCAGCACTTTGGGAAGCCGAGGCAGGTGGATCACCCGAGGCCAGGAGTTCGAGACTAGCCCAACCAACATGGTGAAATCCCATCTCTACTAAAAATACAAAATTAGCCAGGCGTGGTGGTGCATGGCTGTGATCCCAGCTACTCGTGAGGCTGAGGCAGGAGAATCTCTTGAACCCTGGAGGCGGAGGTTGCTGTGAGCCGAGATCGTGCCATTACACTTCAGTCTGGGCGTCAGAGCAAGCCCTGTGTCAAAATAAATAAATGAAAGAAGAAAGAAAGAAGGAAAGAAAGAAAGAGAAAGAAAGAAAGAAAGAAAGAAAGAAAGAAGGAAGGAAGGAAGGAAGGAAGGGAAGGATAGAAGGAAAGAAAGAACAGAAGAAAGAAAGAAAGAAAGAAAGAAAGAAAGAAAGAAAGAAAGAAAGAGAAAGAAAGATAGAGAAAGAAAGAAAGAAAGAAAGAAAGAAAGAAAGAAGAGAAGGATAGAAGGAAAGAAAGAAAAAGAAAGAGAAAGAAAGGAAGGAAGGAAGGAAAAGAAGGATAGAAGGAAAGAAAGAACAAAAGAAAGAAAGAAAGGAGAAAGGAAGGAAGGAAAGAAGGATAGAAGGAAAGAAAGAAAAGAAAGAAAAGAGAAAGAAAGAGGAGAAAGAGAAAGAAAGAGAGAGAAAGAAAGAAAGAAGAAAGGAAGGAAGGAAGGAAAGAAAGAAAGAAAGAGAAAGAAAGAAAAAGAAAGAAAGAAAGAAAGAAAGAAAGAAAGAAAGAAAGAAAGAAAGAAAGAAAGAAAGAAAGAGACATATCGGAAACAGGGTAGTTTATAAAGGAAAGAGTTTAAGTGGACTCACAGTTCTGCACAGCTGGGGAGGCCTCACAACCACGGCGGAAGGCAAAGAAAGAGCAAAGCCACGTCTTCCACGGCAGCAGGCAAGAAGCTTGTGGAAGGAAACCCCCACTTTATAAACTCGTGAGATCCCGTGAGACCTATTCCCTATCGCGAGAACAGCACTGGAAAGCCCCGCCCCCACGATTCAATCCCCTCCCACCGGGTCCCTCCGATGAAACGTGGGAATTATGGGAGCTACAGTTCAGAATGAGATTTGGGTGGGGACAGAGCCAAACCCTCTCAGTGGGTTTAGCCAAACCTGAAAAACACAGCTTGCCATAGTTATCTGCAGCGTGAACTTAGAGACCACGGTACCTGCCTATAATAATCACGGTCATACTGAAAGGAACACACTTACGTTGACAAAAATGGGTTGTGTCCCAAACAGGGGGGCTTTGGCTAGAATCCAGGAACCAGAACGCTCGTGCTAAGGACTTCCTTTGAGAGGGATTTACAATTGTTGAATGAAAGACCGTGTACACACTTTGTAAATCAATTGCCTACTGCCCACAGCACAGAGCCTTTCCAAACACCTTGGTAATTAATCAAATCCAGAGTGGAACAGAGCCAGGGTAAAAAAAAAAAAAAAAAATTTACAACCTTTGTCAAAAAAAAAAAAAGAAAGCAAGAAAGCAAGCAAGCAAGGAAAGAAAACAAGCAAGGAAAAAAAGAAAGAAAGAGAGAGAGAAAGAGAGAAAGAAAGAGAGAGAGAAAGGGAGGGATGGAGGAAGGAAGGAAGGAAGAAAAGAAGGAAAAGAAAGAAAGAAAGAAAGAAGAAAGGAAGGAAGAAAGAAAGAAAGGAAGGAAGGAAGAAAGGAAGGAAGGAAGGAAGGAAGGAAGGAAGGAAGGAACGAAGGAAGGAAAAAGAAGAAAGAAAGAAAGAAAGAAAGAAAGAAAGAAAGAAAGAAAGAAAGAAAGAAAGAAAGAAAGAAAGAAAGAGAGAGAAGGAAAGGAAAGAAAAACCTCAGAGTTCTCTTACCATCAAGGTTCTGGGAGCTCCTTGCAGAATGAGGTTTACTTTACAGCAGTTCTGCCCACAGTCATTTCTATCCTGCGTCATTCTTTAAAAAAAAATGAAGGTGTTGCATTTTTTTTTTCTCTTGGGTTGAGGCACTGAGGGGTTGATTTGGGGATGTAAAAAGTCAAGTAGAGGTTCCTCTTCCAACACTTCCCTCCCCGTCTAATTAGGAACAAATAGCAATTTCTTTTAAAAGCAAAATGTATTCAAAGACCTCTGCTAACATTCTTAAACCTCTGCTAGCCGTAATAAAGAAATCCATGTACTTTATGTTCTGAGCTCCCACAGGGTAGCCTCAATATCTTCCCTGACATGTTTATCCTGGTCCAAGCAAGCATGAGGTCACAGCCTGTTCCTCTTCCTTATTTGCAGGTGTTTTTACCTTTCCTACCATTCCACAAGTGACTCCCTCCTTGCTTTGTTCTCCTCTGCCTTTGCCTCTTTTTAAAAGTTCTAAGCTGCTGGCTGATCAGGACAAATACAGAATGTGAGGGCCCCCGTTCCAGCCCATGGAAACAGGACACAGCATAGGGTGGACCCGTCAGGTTATAAATGACCCTGTCCCCTTTGTTCTGGGTACTCTCGTGGCCAAACTGCTGGTAAATGTATCCCTTTCTGCAGAAAGTAAAAAAATGACCTTGCTGAGGAGATTAAATTAATGTTCAAGTTCATTTTCTTGACGGCACCAGGGAACAAGCATTTCAATCATGAGTGCAAGGGATGGTTGTTGCCCATCTCAGCGGACATTTGGCTTCACGACAGCAGTAGCAGGAAGCATTTCGGAGGGTCTGTGTTTGATTCCCACCCCTGAGGGAAGCCTCAGGCAATGCCTGGCTCTGAACCATGAAGTTGGCTCTGAACACCTGCGTGACTTCATCACAATACCCCACACCCGTGAACCAGAACACACTACAATCACCCATTCCGGCCTCTCAATACAGCCGCGTTCGAATGCACCTGCTTCTTCTCCGCCTGCCACGGGCAGCGCTGTTCTGGTGGCCACCACCTCTATTATTAATTATAATATATTTATTATAATTATTATAATTATAATATAAATAATAATATAAAATAAAATGATAATAATATAAAATATAAAATAAAATAATATAAAATGTATATTATTACTATAAAATAATAATAATATAAAATATTATTATTATTTATAATAATTATAATAATTATAATTATAATATAAAATAATAATATAAAACAAAATAATACAAAACAAAATAATAATAATATAAAATACAAAGTAAAATAATAATATAAAATTTATATTATAATAAAATAATAATAATAATAATACAAAAATCACCTGGGTACATGTCACACACCAGTAGTCCCAGCTACTTGGGAGGCTGAGGTAGGAGAACTGCTTCAACTCCGAGGGGCTGAGGTTGCAGTGAGCTGTGATTATACTACTGCACTCCAGGCTGGGTGACAGAGTGAGACCCTGTCTCAAAAAAAACCAAAAAACAAAAAAAAACTGAATGAATAACTAATCTTGCTTTTTGACAAATTTTATTTCCCTTTTTTTTCACATACAACAGTGATCCTAAAGGTTCATCGTTGATCTGAACAGAATAATAGAAAAGTTCTACTTTAATTCCCATTTAAAAACAAATAGAAGGCCGGGCGCGGTGGCTCAAGCCTGTAATCCCAGCACTTTGGGAGGCCGAGACGAGCGGATCACGAGGTCAGGAGATCAAGACCATCCTGGCTAACACAGTGAAACCCCGTCTCTACTAAAAATACAAAAAACTAGCCGGGCGTGGTGGTGGGCGCCTGTAGTCCCAGCTACTCAGGAGGCTGAGGCAGGAGAATGGCGTAAACCCGGGAGGTGGAGATTGCAGTGAGCCGAGATCGCACCACTGCACTCCAGCCCAGGCGACAGAGCAAGACTCCGTCTTAAAAAAAAAAGAAAAAGAAAAAGAAAAAACGAATTGCATTGACACATTTAATGCTTTTCATTTAAAGTAGTAGATATCCTTGAAGTATCAAAAATAGCAGCAGAATATTTTGTAGTTGGCCTTTGCAAGGGTGTGAGTTTTCATGATGGCATTAGCTCGATTGGTGGTTATGAGTTTCAGAAATCATGAGTGGAGGTTTTTCTTTTTTTTTTATTATACTTTAAGTTCTGGGGCACGTGTGCAGAACGTGCAGGTTTGTTCCATAGGTATACACGTGCCATGGTGGTTTCCTGCAGCCATCAACCCATTGTCTACATTACGTATTTCTCCTAATGCTCTCCCTCCCCTAGTCCCCACCCCCTGACAGGCCCCAGTGTGTGTTGTTCCCCTCCCTGTGTCCGTGTGTTCTCATTGTTCAGCTCCCACTTATGAGTGAGAACATGCGGTGTTTGCTTTTCTGTTCCTGTGTGAGTTTGCTGAGAATGATGGTTTCCAGCTTCATCCATGTCCCTGCAAAGGACATGAACTCATCCTTTTTCATGGCTGCATAGTATTCCATGGTGTCTGTGCCACATTTTCTTGATCCAATCTATCACTGATGGGCATTTGGGTTGGTTCCAAGTCTAGGTTTTAAGCCCCACATGCGTTAGGTATGTGTCCTAAGGCTCTCCCTCCCCTAGCCCTCACCCCCCGACAGGCCCCAGTGTGTGATGTTCCCCTCCCTGTGTCCATGTGTTCTCATTGTTCACCTCCCACTTATGAGTGAGAACATGTGGTCTTTGGTTTTCTGTTCCTGTGTGAGTTTGCTGAAGATGATGGTTTCCAGCTTCATCCATGTCCCTGCAAAGGACATGAACTCATCCTTTTTCATAGCTGCATAGTATTCCATGGTGTCTCTGTGCCACATTTTCTTTATCCAGTCTGTCACTGATGGGCATTTGGGTTGGTTCCAAGTCTAGGTTTTAAGCCCCACGTGCATTAAGTATGTGTCTTAATGCTATCCCTCCCCTAGCCCCCACACCCTGACAGGTCCCAGTGTGTGATGTTCCCCTCCCTGTGTCCATGTGTTCTCATTGTTCAACTCCCACTTATGAGTGAGAACATGCGGTGTGTGGTTTTCTGTCTTGTATTAGTTTGCTGAGAAGGATGGTTTCCAGCTTCACCCATGTCCCTGCAAAGGACACAAACTCATCCTTTTTCATGGCTGCGTAGTATTCCATGGTGTCTGTGTGCCACATTTTCTTTATCCAGTCGACGGACATTTGGGTTGGTTCCAACCAACTGTTTGCTGTTGTGAACAGTGCCACGATAAACACACGTGCGCACGTGTCTGGATGGAACAGGAAGGGATGTCCTGGGAGTACCTTGTCTTTCCTTAGCATCTCAAAATATTAACTTGAATGGTAAATTAAGCAAAATGTTAAAAATAAATAAATGTTTAAATATATTTTATATATTATATATATTTTATATATATATATATAAACACACGTGTGCACGTGTCTGAATGGAACAAGAAGACAAACATGTATTGACTAAAACATATATATTCTATTGAAAAAAAAAACTTAGCTGAATGAATTAGATCTCATCCTGCCCCCACTTAAACCCCTGCATTGCCCTGCCCCAGGGCCCAGGACTCAGTCTGCCCTCCTTGGCTAAAATCAGCTGGACACCTCCTGTTCTCCGTCTGCTCATCCTCTCTGCTGCCCTAAAGGATACAGTTCTTAAAACGCAGCATCCATGAACTTCCCCAGGGAGCCCTCTCTGATTATTGATCCCTCAGAAGTTACTTCATCCTTTGCTATTTTATTTCTTTTGGAGACGACGTCTTGCTCTGTCACCCAGGCCGGAGTGCAGGGGCACGATCTCGGCTCACTGCAACCTCCGCCTCCCGGGTTCAAGTGATTCTCCTGCCTCAGCCTCCCCAGTAGCTGGGACTACAGGCACCTGCCACCACGCCCAGCTAATATTTTATATTTTTAGTACAGTCAGGGTTTCACTGTGTTAGCCAGGATGGTCTCGATCTCCTGACCTCGTGATCCGCCCGCCTCGGCCTCCCAAAGTGCTGGGATGACAGGCCTGAGCCACTGCACCCGGCCGTCTTCCCTCCTTTTGTCTCTGATATCCATGGCTCGCCCAGACTCCACATTCCTTGACTGTCCCACAGGTCCAACGCGGGGTTCAGCCTATTGTCATCTCACTGGCATTATTTTATTTTATTTTATTTTATTTTATTTTATTTTATTTTATGTTAGTTTATGTTAGTTTAGTTTCATTTCGTTTTGTTTATTTTTTGTTTTGTTTTGTTTTGTTTTATTTTATGTTAGTTTAGTTTCGTTTCGTTTCATTTATTTTTTGTTTCGTTTTGTTTTGTTTTATTTTATATTTTATTATTTTATTTTGAGACGGAGTCTCAGTCTGTCACCCAGGCTGGAGTGCAGTGGCACGATCTCGGCTCACTACAACCTCCGCCTCCCGGGTTCAAGCCATTCTCCTGCCTCAGCCTCCCGAGTAGCTGGGATGACAGGCGCCTGCCACCACGTCTGGCTAATTTTTTGCATTTTTGGTAGAGATGGGGTTTCACCATGTTGGCCAGGCTGGTCTTGAACTCCTGACCTCATGATCCGCCCGCCTCAGCCTCCCAAGGTGCTGGGATGTCAGGCGTGAGCCACGGCACCTGGTATTTTTTATAAAAACCACGTTGCACACTGACCTGGAAAATCTGCCTCTCTGTTCAGTTTCCCAGCGAGGAAGCGGGCCCTGGCCCTCCAGTGGCCGCCCTCACACCTCTGGGGCCTCAGGTACCACTGGATCAAATTGCCCTCACTCTTTGGATGCTTTTTTTTTTTTTTAATTGTGGGGGCTCAGTCATGAAACACAGGCTGCTCCTCCAGCAAACAGCCAGAGCCAGGCCCCCACCGGATGCATCGTCATAAAGGGACAAAAGGCTTCCAGACGCTGGATGGGCCCCACCCGGGGGTCACCCACCTGCTCTCTCCACCAGAACAAAGCAGCCTGTGAAAAGGCGGGGGCCGGGGCACCATATTCTCCTCCTAAATCCACCCTGGGAAGGTGTCATCTAACCGGGCCGACCATAAAAAATGGCCTTCCCCAGGTATCCCTCGGAAGGCCGGCTTGCAGGAACACAGGCCTCCTTTCAGGAGGGAGATTAGCTCGCCACATGTGTCACGGGCTCTCAGGAAACAGGGCTCTCTCTCTCTCTCTCAAAAAAAAAAAAAAAGAAAAAGAAAAAGAAAAAAAGGGCTGGGTGTTGCAACCTGCAGCTGCTGGTCTGTTACAGGGGCTGAGACACGGGCCCAGCGTATCCCGTGGAGGAATCCACAGCCGGGGGCGGGGGCCCCTCAGAAATGGTCCAGGAAGGAGGGGAAAGCAGGGGAGCCTGTGTTGTGCCCTGATGGTGGCTGCGATTATCAAGATCCGGGAACTGGGCCTGAACCCTCCCTCCTTCCTTCCTTCCTTCCTTCCTTCCTTCCTTCTTTCCTTCCCTCCTTCCCTCCTTCCTTCCTTCTTTCCTTCCCTCCTTCCTTCCTTCCTTCCTTTCTTCCTTCCTTCCTTCCTTCCTTCCTTCCTTCCTTCCTTCCTTCCTTCCTTCCTTCCTTCCGTCCTTCCTTCCTTCCTTCCTTCCTTCCTTCCTTCCTTCCCTCCTTCCTTCCTTCCTTCCTTCCTTCCTTCCTTCCTTCCTTCCTTCCTTCCTTCCTTCCTTCCTTCCTTCCTTCCCTCCTTCCTTCCTTCCCTCCTTCCTTCCCTCCTTCTTTCCTTCCTTCCCTCCTTCCCTCCTTCCTTCCTTCCTTCCTTCCTTTTCCCTTTCTTCTTTCCTTCCTTCTTTCTTTCTTCTTTCTCTTTCCTTTTTTCTTTCTTTCTTTCTTTCTTTCTTTCTTTCTTTCTTTCTGTTTCTCTCTTTCTCTTTCTTCTTTCTCTTTCTTTTTCTTATTTTCTTTTTTCTCTTTTTTCTTTCTTTCTTTCTCTGTTTCTCTTTCTCTCTCTTTCTTTCTTCTTTCTTTCTTCTTCCTCTTTCTCTTTCTTTCTTCTCTTTCCTTTTTTCTTTCTCTGTTTCTTTCTCTTTCTTTCTCTTTCCTTTTTTCTTTCTTTCTCTGTTTCTCTCTTTTTCTTTCTTCTTTCTTCTTTCTTTCTTCTTTCTCTGTCCTTTTTTTCTTTCTTCCTTTCTCTGTTTCTTTGTTTCTCTTTCTCTGTTTCTCTCTTTCTCTTTCTTTCTTCTTTCTCTTTCTTTTTTCTTTTTTCTCTCGTTTTTCTTTCTTTCTCTTTCTCTCTTTCTCTTTCTTCTTTCTTCTTCTGCTTTCTTTTTCCGCTTTCTTTCTCTTTCCTTTATTCTTTCTTTCTTTCTCTCTCTTTTTCTTTCTTCTTTCTCTTTCCTTTTTTCTTTCTTTCTTTGTTTCTCTCTCTTTCTCTCTCTCTTTCTTCTTTCTTTCTTCTTTCTCTTTCTTTCTCTTTCCTTTTTTCTTTCTTTTTTCTTTCTTTCTCTGTTTCTCTGTCTCTCTCTCTTTCTTTATTTCTTGTTTCTTTCATTCGTCTTTTTTCTTCTTACTTCTTTCTCTTTCTCTTTCCTTTCTTTCTCTTTCTTTCTCTCTTTCTCTTTCTTTCTTCTTTCTTCTTCCTCTTTCTTTCTCTTTCCTTTATTCTTTCTTTCTTCTTTCTTTCTTTCTTCCTTCTCTTTCTTTTTTTCTTTCTTTTTAAAGAACTTGGGTCTTGCTCTGTCACTCAGGCTGTAGTGCTGAGGTGCAATCATAGCTCCCAGCAGCCTGTACCTCCCTGGCTCACGCCATCCTCCCACCTCAGCCTTCTGAGTAGCTGGGA
Organism: Cercopithecus mona; assembly: GCA_014849445.1. Classification (NCBI taxonomy): domain Eukaryota; kingdom Metazoa; phylum Chordata; class Mammalia; order Primates; family Cercopithecidae; genus Cercopithecus; species Cercopithecus mona. The sequence continues at coordinate 32,105,681 of JABBCR010000771.1, forward strand.
CCACAGATGCCTACGCTGTGCCTATATTTTTGTGCCTTTCTAAAGACGGGGTCTCGTGACGTTGCCCAGGCTGGTCTTGAACTCCTGGCCCCCAACGATCTTCCTGCCTCGGCCTCCCAAAGTGCTGGGATGACAGGCGTGAGCCAGTGTGTTTGGCCTTTACTTTCTTTTTGCTTCTACCTTTTAAAGTTTCATTAATCAGTTCATTCATTCATTCATTCATCATCTTCCCAAAATCCTGAGAAGACTTACAACAAAACACATACAGTGGCCGGGCCCAGTGGCTCACGCCTGTCATCCCAGCCCTTTGGGAGGCCGAGGCAGGGAGATCACCTGAGGTCAGGGGTTTGAGACCAGCCTGGCCAACAGGGCAAAATCCCGTTTCTACTAAAAATAAACAATTAAAAAAAAAAAAAAATGAGCCGGACATCGTGACGGGCGCCTGTCATCCCAGCTACTCGGGAGACTGAGGCGGGAGAATCACTGGAACGCAGGAGGCGGAGGTTGTCGTGAGCCAAGATCACGCCACGACACTCCAGTCTGGGCGACCCGGGTGAGATCGCGTCCTTGCACTCCAGCGGGGGGAACAGAGCTAACGTCCATCTCCAACACAAAACAAGACAAAACAAAACACACACACACAAAATACATCTTTAACTCACATAGGAGCAGAGGTCAAGACTGAGGCGGGTCCATTCGGAGGACGACTTTCAGGGAGTGGCGACTTCAGCTCTGGGCTTCCCGGCAGCCATGGCGAAAAGGGAAAGACGTGCCACTTACGACCAGATCTGTCCCATGCTCTGTTCTTGGGAGAAAGATGCTCTCCTCTGTCGTATAGTCTAACAGCAGGTAATGGGTTCATTTTTTAACCTCCCCTCAACAGATATGTCTGCGGACGCTCACTACCTGTGAATGGGGTATTATCGAGAAATCGGGCGTTTGCAGATGTAATGAAGTTTAGATGACGTGTTACTGGTGGAAGGTGGGTCGTAATTCAACGACGGTGACTTCCAATCATTCCCCAGTTCGTTCCTTAATTCACAGGGATCTGATTTTTTTTTTACCTTTAGTACAACTTTGCAACAAGGAGCCCTCTACGTTCCAACCCTGGGGTCTCTACCCTGTCTGTGCCTCCCTGACCAGCAGTGGGGTCTGGCCAGCCCTATTTTTTTCTTTTTCTTTTTCTTTTTTTTGAGATGGATTCTCACTCTGTCACCCAGGCTGGAGCGCAGTGGTGCGATCTCCACTCACTGCAACCTCCGCCTCCCGGGTTCAAGCGATTCTCCTGCCTCAGCCTCCCCAGTAGCTGGGATGACAGGTGCCCACCACCACATCCAGCTAATTTTCTGTATTTTTAGTCGACGTGGGGTTTCACCATGTTGGCCAAGACTGACCTCGTGTTCCGCCCACCTTGGCCTCCCGAAGGGCTGGGATGACAGGTGTGAGCCACCGCGTCCGGCTGGCAGTGCTGTTTATACCTCTCTCCTATCGCATCTCTACGACTCTAAGGCTAGAGCAGCTGCTCCAAACTCCTCCTTGGCAGACTCCTCACTGCCCTGGACTGTCCATGCCTCCAGGCTGAGTGCGGTGAAATCAAACGGCATCACAAAGTACCTGCAATGCTAACGTCGCCCCCGCCAACCACCACACGCCTTACACTGCTGGTTACTCTTTCTTTCCCATGTCATAGACCTACATCATCACCCAGTGTGCACCACAAATGTCTTTTTAGGATGAATCACACACGTGCAGACCACCTAGATAGATCTACACAGCTATACTGCGTCCCCAGCTATGTACACAGCACAGGACTGTGACGTATTTCTTCACACATGCAAAAAAATCCATAGACACACCTGCAGTGCATCCACAGGTGTGTACACAGTACCTAAGAACACCTACATGCTTCCACACACATGCAGGGCGTCTACAGACACCAACACACCTGCGGAATATCTATACAACACTACACGCCGGCAGGACGTCCGCAGACACCTACACACCTGAAGGGCGTCTATGGACATCCACGCACCTGCAAGGTATCTACAATCTACACACCCGCAGGGCATCTACAGACATCTACACACATTGAGGGTGTCTACAGACATCTACACACATTGAGGGTGTCTACAGACATCTACACACATTGAGGGTGTCTACAGACATCTACACACATAGACGGTGTCTACAGACATCTACACACATAGAGGGTGTCTACAGACATCTACACACATAGAGGGTGTCTACAGACATCTGCACACCTTCGGAATGTCTACAGTCTACACACATTGAGGGTGTCTACAGACATCTACACACATTGAGGGTGTCTACAGACATCTGCACACCTTCGGAATGTCTACAGTCTACACACCTGCAGGGCGTCTACAGACATGTACACATCCGCTGGGCATCTACAGACATCTACACACACGCAGGACATCTACAGGCATACACACACATAGAGGGTGTCTACAGAAATCTACACCCCTGTAGGACATCTACAGACATCTACACACATAGAGGGTGTCCATAGATGTCTACACACCTTCTGGGTGTCTGCAGTCTACACACCTTCAGGGCGTCTACAGACATCTACACACCTGCAGGGCATCTACACAGCTGCAGGGTGTCTGCAGACATCTACACACATGGAGGGCGCCTAGAGACATCTATACACCTTGCGGGTGTCTACAGTCTACACACCTGCAGGGCATCTACAGACACATACACACCCGCAGGACATCTACAGGCATCTACACACATAGAGGGTGTCTACAGACATCTACACACCTTCAGGGCGTCTACAGACATCTACAAGCATAGAGGGTGTCTACAGATATCTACACACCTTCCAGGTGTCTACAATCTACACCTGGAAGGCGTCTACACACCTGCAGGACATCTACAGACATCTACACACCTTTCGGGTGTCTACAGACATCTACACACCTACAGATCATCTACAGACATCTACACACCTACAGATCGTCTACAGACATCTACACACCTGCAGGGCATCTACAGGCATCTACACACCTTCCAGGTGTCTACAGACATCTCCACACCTGCAGAGCATCTGCAGACACCCACACACCTTCAGGGCGTCTACAGACATCTCCATACACAAGAACATCTTTCGGACTGTGTCCTGCAAACTTCCGGTGTTAACCACATTTCTCATGCAAGCGTCTGAAAAACTCGCAGGGTTTCGGGACGGCACCTCAGGTGTGGCCGGTGCAGATCCAGGCGCGCCGTAAAAGCTTTTCACATCGCGCTGCCTTCCAGAGGCGCCGGCCGTTCCGCTGTGTGTGCACGGAACTGGGGGGATCCCTCATATACTCTCTGTGTGTCCCCAGGTGAGTGATGATTCCATTAACCACCCTGAACTCCGATCTCTGTTCCAGGCCAGACCCCAGAAGACAGATGGGTCCTCACGAGGCCACGATATCAACACGACCTGTTTGGCCACGAGTGGTCGGGGTCAGCAAATTGCTCGTGATTGCGTATCTGGGGACAAAAGAGAAGGACAGTGCTGTGTGCTGTTATCAGGGTATTGATTTTCGGTGACACCCTGTCCCTTGGAGCTGTCTGTGTATCTTCGGCTTGAACGACAGAGCAGTTTCTGGAGGGCATGCAAAGAGCCGTTTCTGGAGGGTATGCAAAGGGCACTTTCTGGAGGGTATGCAAAGGGCACTTTCTGGAGGGTATGCAAAGGGTCTCGGGGGACGGTGCCTGGAACCTCACACCCAGGTCAGACGTGAGATTCCTATTTATGGCTGTGTCGTCTGGAACCCACGGAGATATTTAAAGGGCCGCAGATGTCACAGGTGTAGCGAGTCCTTCTTTCTCTCAGCCTGCGTTTGGGATACTTCCGGGGCACACCTGCTGTGTGCAACGTGCAAGACACGTGTTGGCGGTGAGAGTGGGGAATGAGGTGAGATCCCTGTTGTTAAATGTATATAAATGTAGATATATAATATTATAATACATATATGTATTATATAATATATAAACGTATATAAATGTACATAAAATTATATAAATGTATATATAATATTATAATACATATATAAATGTATATAAACGTATATATATAAATGTGTATATATATAAATGTATATATATAAAAACACAATATACACATTTACAAAGGGGAAGGAGACTTTACGTGTTATAAAGAGTGACAGGGCCGGGCGCGGCGGCTCACGCCTGTCATCCCAGCACTTTGGGAGGCTGAGGCGGGAGGATCACCTGAGGTCAGGAGTTGGAGACCAGCCTGGCCAACATGGTGAAACCCCGTCTCTACTAAAAATAATAAAATTAGCCGGGCATGGTGGCAGGTGCCTGTCATTTCAGCTACTCAGGAGGCTGAGGCAGGAGAATCGCTGGAACCCGGGAGGCGGAGGTTGCAGTGAGCCGAGATCGTGCCACCGCACTGCAGCCTGGGCGACAGACCAAGACAAAAAGAAAAAGAAAAACAGAAACAATTTTGCAGTGACTTCAGGGCAAGCATTTTATTCTTCCCAATGGCCTCCTAGGAAACGGGGAAAAGAAAAACAGAAATAGCACATTGGGAGGCCGAGGCAGGTGCATCACCGGTGGTCAGGAGTTCGAGACCAGCCTGGCCAACATGGCGAAACCCCATCTCTACTAAAAATACAAAAATTAGCCAGGAGTGGTGGCAGGTGCCTGTCATCCCAGCTCCTTAGGAGGCTGAGGCAGGAGAATGGCGTGAACCCGGGATGTCCAGGTTGCAGTGAGCCGAGATCGTGCCACTGCACTCCAGCCTGGGTGACAGAGCGAGACGCTCTCTCAAAAAGAAGAAAAACAGAAACAATTTTGCAGCACCTTCAGGGCAAGCATTTTATTCCTCCCAACGGGCTGCTAAGAAAGGTAGAATCCCCCTTACCCCCGCCCCGTCCCCCAGGCCCAGGCACACACATGATTACTTTGTGTTTGCAGCAGGGAGAAAAACTTCAAAGTAAGTCTCTTGATTGTATTCCTCTTCTATCCCCCCTGGCTTCATCCCTTATAACCATTATTTAATGAATTTTTATTAGAAAAGCATGGCCGTGCTTATGAATTTTTTTCTTCCCTCCGAAACCGGGAGGGGAGCGTGTTTTTGCTGGCATTAGCCTCTGTGTGTTTTAATAACAGGTTGCACCGAAGTTCACTCTGAAGTCATAAGCTCAGGGAAACCGTAGGCCTCATTCCAGAGCAAGGGACCCCCCTTTGAAGTGAAGAAAGCAAATGGAAGCACGTCCGCCCCGGGTCCCCACGGCCCCGCTTCCCACCCCACCTCCGTCTTTCTTCCTCCGACTTTCCACCCTCTCCCGGGACCGGAGGAAGGACGAGAAAGGGTGAAGGCGAATATCCCCTTTGCTTTTTCCCACAATGAAATCACTGCGATGTGGCTTGAGGTTTTATTTTTTGTCCTCCCTGCAGGAAACGTTAAAAGACAAACACGGACCCGGATCTGTATCTAAAGTAAGATTTCTTTGTGTGTTTATTGATTGATTGATCTGCTTATGTATGGGGAGACGGAGTCTCGCTCTGTCACCCCGGCTGGAGTGCGGTGGTGCGATCTCGGCTCACTGCAAGCTCCACCTCCCGGGTTCAAGCGATTCTCCTGCCTCAGCCTCCCGAGTAGCTGGGATTACAGGCACCTGCCACCACGTCCAGCTAATTTTTATATTTTTTAGTAGAGATGGGGTTTCACCACGTTGGCCAGGCTGGTCTCGAACTCCTGACCTCAGGTGTTCCGCCCGCCTCCGCCTCCCACAGTGCTGGGATGACAGGCGTGAGCCACCGCGCCCGGCCGGGGTCTGTTTTTAAAGTAAAATTTATTTATTTATTTACTTATTTACTTTGAGACTGAGTTTTGCTCTTGTCGCCCAGGCTGGAGCACAGTGGCGTGATCTCGGCTCACTGCAACCTCCGCCTCCTGGGTTCCAGCGATTCTCCTGCCTCAGCCTCCCGAGTAGCTGGGATGACAGGCACCCGCCACCACGCCCGGCTCATTTTGTATTTTTTACTAGAGACGGGACTTCACCGTCTTGGCCAGGCTGGTCTCGAACTCCTGACCTGAGATGATCCACCTGCCTCGGCCTCCCAAAGTGCTGGGATGACAGGTGCGAGCCACCGCGCCCGGCCAGGGTCTGTTTTAAAAGTAAAATTTATTTATTTATTTATTTATTTATTTATTTACTTTGAGACAGAGTCTCACTCTTGTTGCCCAGGCTGGAGTGCAACGGCACAATGAATGGAGGAAATATAATAACTTAACCCCACACCTGGGTTGCTGACCAGCACTTAGTAGGTGATGAATAAAAGTCCCCTGAATTCATGACAGAAGGAATAAGTGATATAACCTCACACCTGTGTTGCTGATTGGCCCTTAGTAGGTGACAAATAAAGGGGGGAGTGGAGAGGGGAGGAGAGGGAGGGGATAAGAAGAGGAGAGGGAGGGAGGGGAGGACAGGAGAAATGGGAGGGGGATGAGAGGGAGGGAGGAGGAGGGAGGAGGAGGGGAGGGAGGGAAGGAGGGGATGAGAGGAGGGAGAAAGGAGGGGAGGGAGGAGAGGGGAAGGGAAGGGGAGGGAGAGGAGAGGAGGGGAGGGAGTAAGGGAGGGAGGAGACAAGGGGAGGGAGGAGAGGGGAGAAGGGAGGGGAGAGGAGGAAGGGAGGAGAAGAGGGGAAGAGAAGGGAGGGGGATGAGAGGAGGAGAGGAAGGAGAGGAAGGAGAGGGAGGGAAGGGGAGGGAAGCAGAGGAGAAGGGGAGGAAGGCTGAGGAGGGGGAGGAGAGGGAGGGAGGAGGGAGTGGAGGGGATGGGAGGGATGGGAGTAAGGGAGGGGGAGACGGGGAAGGGAGGAAAGAGAGGGGAGGGGAAGGGAGGGGAGCAAGCGGGGAGTGGAAGGGAGGAGAGTGGAGGGAAGGGAGGAAGGGGATGAGAGGAGGAGAGGAAGGAGAGGAAGGAGAGGAGGAAGGGGAGGGAAGCAGAGGAGAAGGGGAGGAAGGCTGAGGAGGGGGAGGAGAGGGAGGGGAGGAGGGAGTGGAGGGATGGGAGGGATGGGAGTAAGGGAGGGGGAGACGGGGAAGGGAGGAAAGAGAGGGGAGGGGAAGGGAGGGGAGCAAGCGGGGAGTGGAAGGGAGGAGAGTGGAGGGGAAGGGAGGGAAGGGGATGAGAGGAGGGGAGGGGAAGGGAGGGGGAGGGTAGGGAGGGGAAGGGGAGGGGAGTGAGGGGGAAGACAGGGGAAGGGAGAAGAGGGGAGAGGAGGAAGGGAGGGGAGGAGGGGAGGAAAGGGGAGGGGATGAGAGGAGGGGAGGGGAAGGAGGGGGACAAGAAGGAGGGGAGGGGGGAGGGAAGCAGAGGAGAGGGGAGGCGAGGAGGGGAGGGGAGGAGGGAAGGGGATGAGGGGAGGTGAGGGAAGGGGGAGGGAGGGGCGAGGAGAAATTCAGCCGTTGACCTGTCAATGTCGTAGCCACAGGGACGAGACTCCGTTTGCTGGCGTCACCGTGAGGACCGAAGAAACAGGGTGTGCGGCCCCCACGTCCCCTTTGCACACAAAGAAAATCCGGCGTGTTCTCCCTGGCGCACGTCCCACGTTCTGGTTTCCGATTCCATCCATTCTTTGGCGACACAAACCTTCCTGTGTCTTCAGGAAAACAAGCAAAGCCGAAGACCTTCTCCGGCCAACTTCACCACCTTCCCCTTAAAGACACGGACGGTCTTGTTGGCCTGAGGAGTGTCCGTGTATCCAAAAGGTCAAGATTCCACTTCCCTTTAATTCGTAGGATGGTAAGACTCAGGAACACAAAGTACTTGGGAAAGAGAGAGAGAGAAAAAAAAAAAAAGAGCTTGGAATTCCATATTCCGGCCAAAAACATTTGAAAACAGTAAGAAGCGTGAGACGTGTCCAAACTGTGGCCGGCCGGTCATTCCAGGGGCGGCCCAAAGAGACGTTTCCATGGTTCTGCTGTCAAAGGCGCTCTTCTGACGGGATAAAAACGCTTCCACAGCAGGAGCCTTCCCTGGAGACGGCCACGATGTGCATGTTTGGGTTGGTCGTTGGGCCCCTGTGGTGTTGGTCGTGGGGTCAGACTTGGCTGCAGCTCCGGGAGACAACCGAAACGCTCCGCACCATTAGTCCCCGTAAGAGTGTCAGCCGCAGAGAAGATGGAAAAAGGCAACAAATCCGCAGCCGGAGAAGCCGCCGTCCTGATGGGCTCCACCCCAGAGGTCAGTCTCTCAGATTCCTGAGTCAGACAGAACAAAGGACCGGGGGCCACAGGAATTCGGAATTCGTCACTGTCGAGTCCTGCAGACCAGGAGTCCCAGACCCAGGTGTCTCAGGGCCGTGTCTCTCCGGAGACCCCACTGGAGGGTCCTCCCTGCCTCTCCCAGCCCCGGAGACCAGGAGTCCGAGGTCAAGTGATTTTTTTTGAGGCTGAGGCAGGAGAATGGCGTGAACCTGGGAGGCAAAGCTTGCAGTGAGCCGAGATCACACCACTGCACTCCAGCCTGGGGGACAGAGCGAGACTCCGTCAAAAGGAAGGAAGGAAGGACAAAGAAAGAAAGAAAGAAAGAAAGAAAGAAAGAAAGAAAGAAAGAAAGAAAGAAACAAAGAAAGAAAGAGAGAGAGGGAGAGAGAGAGAAAGAAAGAAAGAAAGAAAGAAAGAAAGAAAGAAAGAAACAAAGAAACAAAGAAACAAAGAAAGAGAAAGAAAGAAAGGAAAGAAAAAAGAAAGAAAGAAAGAAGGAAAGAAAGAAAAAAGGGGAAGGAAGGAAGGCAGGAAGGAAGGAAGGAAGAAAAAGGAGGGAAGGAAGGAGAAATAAAGACAGAAAGTAAAAAAGAAAGAAAGAGAAAGGAAGGAAGGAGAGAGAAAGAAAGGAAAGAAAAAAGAAAGAAAGAAAAAAAGGGGAAGGAAGGAAGGAAAAGGAGGGAAAGAAGGAAGGAAGGAGAAAAAAGAAAGAGAAAGAAAGAGGAAGGAAGGAGGAGAAAGAAAGCAAGAAAGCAAGAAAGAAAAGAAATAAAGAAAGAAAGGAAGGAAGAAAGAAAGAAAAAAGAAAGAGAAAGAAAAAAGGAAAGAAAGAAAGAAGGAAAGAAAGGAAGGAAGGAGGGAGAGAGGCAGGGAGGGAAAAGAAAAGAAAAGAAAAGGAAGAAAGAAAGAAAGAAAGAAAGAAAGAAAGAAAGAAAGAAAGACACACACACATATAAGTATATATACATCTATCCACATATTCCGGGCAGGGAGATGTGTAGAGAAACGGGAAGCAGACAACGGCTGCCCAGGCTAAGTGGGGAACTTGAGACCGGTGGCTCAGTGGCACGGATATTTCTTTCTAGCCTGACAAAAACACTGTGGAGCCTAACAGCGGCTGCCCCGCGGTGCCAACACCCTGAAAGCCCCCGACCCTGGTTTCCTACGTGACACGAATTCTGTGGCCACCACAACAACCACCCCAAAAAAACGAAATTCAGAGAATGGTTTTCGGAGCAGCCCGGGCACCTGCCCCAGAGGATAATGAATGAGGTCATTAGCGCACAGGAGCCTGGGGTTGTCCGTGACGACTCAAATAACCCAGAACACGCCTCTCGTATTTCTCCGTCCGTGTGGAGAAACAGGATATTCTGCGAAGCTGTGAAGGCTCGAGACAGATGCAGACGGCTCTCGCCCACCCACGTCCGTGGGACGCTGGAGTCAACACGGGGTGTTGGGAGGATTCGAAACACAGGACCCTAAAGTCAGGGGGTCCCAAAGGGGACCTTCAGCCTCACGTCCCTCAACGTCCGAACGCCGGGCGTTTAAAACACAAATCCCTGCCTGTGCCACGTCCAGGACGGCAGCTTCTGGGAGCCCCAGAAAACAGGCGGGGAGCCCCAGACGCTCAAAGTGTCATACAAAAGCTATGAGAGAAATCCAATATCCCATTGTATTTCTGAGACTATTTTATTTTATTTTATTTTATTTTTTGAGACGGAGTCTCGCTCTGTGGCCCAGGCTGGAGTGCAGTGGCCGGATCTCAGCTCACTGCAAGCTCCGCCTCCTGGGTTTACGCCATTCTCCTGCCTCAGCCTCCCGAGTAGCTGGGATGACAGGCACCTGCCACCACACCTGGCTAATTTTTGTACTTTTAGTAGAGACGGGTTTCACCATGTGGGTCAGGCTGGTCTCGAACTCCTGACCTCGTGATCTGCCCACCTCGGCCTCCCAAAGTGCTGGGATGACAGGCGTGAGCCACCGCGCCCGGCCTTAAGGTTCCTCTTTGAAACTAGTTCTTCAAGGAAATATATATCTGGGGGCCTGGCTCTCTTTTCTTTCCATTTGGCTTTTTGTTTTGTTTTCTTGTGTGTGTGGTTTCTTTTTTGTTGGTTTGTTTGTTTTGTTTTTCGTTTTTGTTTTTTTGAGGCAAGGTTTCGTTATGTCATCCAGGCTGCAGTACAGTGGCTGGATCATGGTTCACCGCAGCCTCCACCTCCCGGCCTCCAGCAATCCTCCCACCTCGGCCTCCTGAGTAGCTAGGACTACAGAAGCGTGCCACCACGCCCAGCTAATTTTTGTGTGTTTCTTTTAGAAATGGGGTCTTGCTATGTTGCCCAGGCTGGGCTCAAATTCCTGAGCTCAAGCGATCTTCCCACATCAGCCTCCCAAAGGGCTGGGATGACAAGTACAAGCCACCATGCCCGGTCCATGGCTCTTTTCTTTTCTTTTCTTTCGTTTTCTTTTCTCTTTTCTTTTCTTTCTTTCTTTTCCTTCCTTCCTTCCCTCTCTATTTTCTTTCTTTCTTTCTTTCTTTCTTTCTTTCTTTCTTTCTTTCCTTCTTTCTTTCCTTCCTTCCTTCCTTCTCTATTTCCTTCCTTTCTTTCTTTCTTTCTTTCTTTCTTTCTTTCTTTCTTTCTTTCTTTCTTTCTTTCTTTCTTTCTTTCTTTTTCTTCTTTCCTTCCTTCCTTCCTTCCTTCTTTCTCTCTCTCTCTCTCTCTCTCTTTCTTTCTTTCTTTCTTAGACAGAATTTCACTCTTTTTGCCCAGGCTGGAGTGCAGTGGTGCGATCTCAGCTCACCACAACCTCCGCCTCCTGGGTTCAAGCCATTCTCCTGACTCAGCCTCCCGAGCAGCTGGGATTACAGGCACGTGTCACCACACCCAGCTAATTTTGTATTTTTAGTAGAGATGGGGTTTCACCGTGTTGGTCACACTGGTCTCGAACTTCCGACCTCAGGTGATTGGCCTGCCTTGGCCTCCTCCCAGAGTGCTGGGGTGACCGGCACGAGCCACCGTGCCCATTCGACTGTGTTTTCTATAGCATTATCTGAAATACTTACTAGGCAGCAATCAGCAGTTTGGCTGTATATGGAGAAGTCGTACTCCTGGCTGAGACCATCGCGTGAGCCTGTTTGTTGCTTCTCTTTACAAGTCTCAAATAAACCAGTGAGAATCCCATGAGGGTCCTACTCATTAAGGCGACAGTCCAGAAAACAAGGTGCTTTCCTGAAACTCAAACTCTGCGTCTTTAGTCACCATACTCAGCCTCGCCCCACACATTGTAGAGGTCTACGTGATCGCAAACGAGACGTTCCCGATAAGTCCTGCTCTTGCAAACGAAGCAGGGCGTTCCCGATAAGTCCTGCTCTTACAAACGAAGCAGGGCGTTCCTTCCCTGCAAACAGGGAGGACAAAGGAGCCAGCTGCAAACAGCAGACCCTGGGGGCTTGTTCATGTGTAAACATCTTGAAAATCCAGAAAGTCAGGGAAAGGTCAGAAAAGCAACAATGTGTCTTGTGACTTGGCAACATTCCGCAAACGACTGTATAAAATAAAGCAGAGCACGCCATTCGGGGCGGCCGCCATGTTTGTCTTGTCTTGTGTTGTCTTGTGTGTTCATTCCTTTGTTCGGGAAACACACGGACCCCAACGACACATGGCTTAGGCAAGAAGAGAAAATCTCAAGCACAATCTCACTCACTCAACACCATTGCCAACCTTCCGGAAACTCAGCCCAGCTCACAATGAAGAGGACCCGTGTGCAAATCCCAGCTTGTAGGACCACCCACCCCAGCCCAGAGGTCTGCCACAGAGGGTGGCCACTGTTATCTGAATAACAGACGTCAGAGGTACCTGGAATCCTTGGAACAGTCCTCTTTCTTGCCAAAAGGCTTTGCTGGTGAGATGAAAGACCTTGAGATGAGGAGATGATCCTGGATTATCTGGGTGGACCCTAAGTCCAGTGACAGGTGTCCCTGTAAGAGACAGAAGAGGAGACACAGACACAGAGGAGGAGGCCACGTGGAGATGGAGGCAGAGACTGGAGTGATGTGGCCACAAGCCCAAGGACGCCTGGAGCCCCCAGGAGCTGGGAGAGGCAGGAAGGAGCCTCCCCTAGAGCCTCCAGAGGAAAGTGAATACAATTGTAGTGGATGGAACTGTGGTTCTCCTAAAAGCTCTGTCCACATCCTAATTCCCAGAACCGGTGAATGGGACCTTATTTGGAAATAAGGTGTTTGTCATAAGGATCCAGAGATGAGGTGATCCTGGGGTAGGGTGAGCCCTAAATGCAATGGCAGGTGTCCTTCTAAGAGACAGAAGAGGAGACACAGACACAGAGGAGGAGGCCACGTGCAGATGGACACAGATACTGGAGTGATGCGGCCACAAGGCCAGGGATGCCTGGAGCCCCCAGGACCTGGGAGAGGCAAGAAGGATCCTCCTCTAAGGCCCTAGAAGAAACCCAATAAAATTGTTTTGGATTGAACTACAGTCTCCCCCAAAAGCCATGTCTATATACTAACTCCCTGAGTGTGTCTGTGGAACCTTATTCAGACATAAGGTCTTTAGAGATGGAACTAAGTCAAGGATTTTGAGATGAGATCATTCTGGAGTAGAGTGAGTCCCAAACCCAATGGCAGGTGTCCCTGTAAGAGACAGAAGAGGAGACACAGACACAGGGGAGAAGGCCACGTGGAGACGGAGGCAGAGACTGGAGTGATGCGGCCACAAGCCCAGGGATGCCTGGAGCCCCCAGGAGCTGGGAGAGGCAGGAAGGAGCCTCCCCTAGAGGCTCCAGAAAAAACCAGACACAGTTGCAATGGGTTGGGATGGTGACCTCAAAAGATCTGTCCATGTCCTAACCCGTAGACTTGTGAATAGAATCTCATTTAGAAAGAAGGTCTCTGCGGGTGTCATTCAGTTCAGTATCTTGAGATCACCCTGGAGTAGGATGAGCTCTAAATAGAATGACAGGTGTCCTTCTAAGAGACAGAAGAGGAGACACAGACACAGAGGAGGAGGCCACGTGGAGACCTGGAGTGATGCGGCCACAAGCCCAGGGACACCTGGACCCCCCAGGAGCTGGGAGAGGCAGGAAAGATCCTCCCCTAGAGCTTCCAGAGGGAACTGGATACAATTAGAATGGATTGAATAGTGGTTTGCAGAAAGCTCTGTCCACACCCTAATTCCCAGAACCTGTGAATGGGACCTGATTTGGACATAAGCTTTTTTTTATTTCACCTTTTTTTTAGTCATTTGCTATGGTGATCCCAAGACACTCCCACTGTGTCCCAGTGGGAACCAGGTGCAGGTGGGTTACCGGTGAGCTACGAGTGAGCTGCTGCAGGCGAGCTACACGTGACCTACTGGCGAACTCCTGCAGGTGAGCTACACGTGAGCTACAGGTGAGCTATGTCAGGTGAGCTACGGGTTAGCGGCTGCAGGTGAGGTACAGGTGAGCTACTGGTGAGCTGCTGCAGGCGAGTATGGGTGAGCTCTGGGTAAGCAGCTGAGCTACACGTGAGTCATGGGTGAGGTGCTTCAGGTGAGGTACAGGTTCTCTGCTGTGAGGTACAGGTGACCTCCAGGGGAGCTGCGGCAGGTGCACTGCAGGGTATCACTAATAGTCCGTTGATCTCTTGCCACAGCGTGGGTTAGGGTATCACTTGGATTGACGTCGGACCAAGAGAAGAAAGATGGAACACAAACACAAAAGTTGGGCGGTGTCGGCACAGGTGTGGCCAATAGACCGTCTACACTCAGAGTACAAGACTCGGGCCCCTACTGGTTCCTCAAGATGGGAGTCACAAACGTGTCCATGTCATTCTTTCTGTCACATTGAGTAACTCGTGACACTTGTTCGTCACCTGGGGAAAGACTTTGAGAGTCTATAACCTCTCGGCAATAACCATTAGTTACAGCTGTTCTGTTTACAAGACAAGATGTTAACAGATTCCCAAAGCGTTTTCCCTGTGTTTCCTCCAGAGGCTCTTGGGGAGAACAGATGGGGAGGGGACCAGAACGAAGTCCATTGGACCGTATTTTATGTTCCCTTCCAACCCCAGCCCCACCCACCCCCGTGGTCTCCTGGGTTCAGTATGATTTTATTAACTGAGCTAATTGATTAATTAATTTTTTTGAGACAAGGTCTCACTTTGTAGATAAGTCTGGTCTCAAACTCCTGGGCAATCCTGCTTCAGGCTCCCAGAGTACCGGGATTACAGGCGTGAGCCACCACACCTGGCTAAGTTTGTTTTATTTTATTTTATTTTATTTTATTTTATATTTTTTTGGAGAGACAGGGTCTCACTTTGTCGATAAGTCTGGTCTCAAACTCCTGGGCAATTCTGCTTCAGGCTCCCAGAGTACCGAGATTACAGGTGTGAGCCACCACGCCTGGCTAATTTTGTTTTAATTTAATTTAATTTAATTTAATTTTACATATTTTTTTTTGGAGAGACAGAGTCTCACTTTGTTGATAAGGCTGGTCTCAAACTCCTGGGCAATCCTGCTTCAGGCTCCCAGAGTATTGGGATCACAGGCGTGAGCCACCACACCTGGCTAACTTTGTTTTAATTTAATTTTATTTAATTTAATTTTATTTTATTTTATTTTATTTTATTTTATGTATTTTTTTGGAGAGACAGGGTCTCACTTTGTTGACAAGGCTGGTCTCCAACTCCTGGACAATTCCGCTTCAGGCTCCCAGAGGACCGGGATCACAGGCATGAGCCACCACGCCTGGTTAATTTCTGCATTTTGGATACAGACGGGGTTTCAGCAGGTTACACGGGCCGGTCTGGAACTCCTGGGCTCAAGTGATCCTTCTGCCTCAGCCTCCGGAACACCGAGATCACACGTAGGAGCCACCACATCCAGCCTAACCTGCTTCCCAACGTCCGAATCACAGACCCGGGTCCCCTTCCTCAGCAGGTGTTTTGCAAGCGCCGTTTCAGGAAACCCGGCACACACTGCAGCTCTTTAGACACAAACAGGTTGAGTGTGGGGCGTCGTTGTTTTACAGGAAAAACTCAGTTGTTTCTCATTCAACACGGCTTCCTTAGACATCCTCAGCATGTGAGCATTTTACTTCCCCGAAGGAAATAAACACTAGTAGATGCCTTGGTCGTCCAGCAATTATTGAATCTCATATATATATATGTATATGTGTGTGTGTGTGTATGTGTGTGTATATATATGTATGTATGTGTGTATATGTGTGTATATATGTATGTATGTATATATGTTTGTGTGTATATATGTGTGTATATGTGTGTATGTATATATATGTATGTGTGTATATATGTGTGTGTGTATATATATGTGTGTATATATGTGTGTGTATATATGTGTGTGTATATATATGTGTGTGTATATATGTGTGTGTATATATATGTGTGTATATGTGTGTGTATATATGTGTGTATATATGTGTGTATATGTGTGTGTATATATGTGTGTATATGTGTGTGTATATATATGTATGTGTGTATATATGTGTGTGTGTATATATATGTGTATATATATGTGTGTGTATATATGTGTGTGTATATATGTGTGTGTATATATATGTGTGTGTATATATGTGTGTGTATATATGTGTGTGTGTATATATGTGTGTGTATATATGTGTGTATATATGTGTGTATATGTGTGTATATATGTGTGCATGTGTGTGCATATATGTGTGTATATATGTGTGTATATATGTGTGTATATATATGTGTGTATATATGTGTTTATATGTGTGTGTATATATGTGTGTATATGTGTGTGTATATATGTGTGTGTATATATGTGTGTATATATGTGTGTGTATATATGTGTGTATATGTGTGTGTATATGTGTGTATGTGTATGTGTGTGTGTGTGTGTATATATGTGTGTGTATATATGTGTGTATATATGTGTGTGTATATATGTGTGTGTATATATGTGTGTATATATATGTGTGTGTGTATATGTGTGTGTATATATATGTGGTCTTGAACTCCTGGCCTCGGGTGATCCACCTGCTTCGGCCTCACAAGGTGCTGGGATGACAGGCGTGAGCCGCCACGCCCGGCCTTAAAACTCATATGTGTGGTCTGCATGGCATCTCATGGAGTGTCTGCAAAAAAGAGCTGTGGCTTTTCTCCCAAAACTCGAAATGGAAGTAGCTGCAGTGAGAATATGGACAAAGATATCAAAGAGAACAGACTCTGAACCCTTAACAACAAAAATAAATAAATAAATAATTAAAAATGCTGGGTGCAGTGGCTCACGCCTGTCATCCCAGCACTTTGGGAGGCCGAGGCAGGTGGATCACGAGGTCAAGAGATATAGAGACCATCCCAGCCAACATGGTGAAATCCCGTCTCTACTAAACATACAAAAAAATTAGCCGGGCACGGTGGTGGCAGGTGCCTGTAAGCCCAGCTACTCGGGAGGCTGAGGCAGGAGGATCGCTTGAACCCAGGAGGTGGAGGCTGCAGTGAGCCGAGATCGGGCCCCTGCACTCCAGCCTGGGGGACAGAGCGAGACTCCATCAAAAAAACAAAAAAAATTCCTGCTTGTTAGTGCGCAGACTGACAAAATTTGGCGATACACACCCTGTGGTATTGATTTCTTTATTCAGAGGTCTGGTCTCACTCTGTCAGCCAGGCTGGAGTGCGGTGGTGCCATCACGGCTCACTGCGGCCTCCACCTCCTGGGATCAAGTGATCTTCCTGGGCCGGGCGTGGTGGCTCCCGTCTGTCATCCCAGCACTTTGGGAGGCCGAGGCGGGTGGATCCCCTGAGGTCAGGAGCTCAAAACCAGCCGGGCCAACATGACGAAACCTCATCTCGACTAAAAATACAAAAAAAAAAAAAATTAGCCGGGCATGGTGGCAGGTGCATGTCATCCCAGCTACGCAGGAGGCTGAGGGAGGAGAATGGCTTGAACCCGGGAGGCCGAGATGACAGTGAGCCGAGATCACACCACCGCACTCCAGCCTGGGTGACTGAGTCTGTCTCAAAAAAAAAAAAAAATTAAAATTAAAACAGAAACAAAGGATCCTCTTGCCTCAGCCTGCTGAGGAGCTGGGACCACAGAGAGCAACACCACGCCTGTCTAATTATTTGATTTTTTTGTGTAAAGATGAGGGTCTTGCTACGTTGCCCAGGCTGGTCTCAGTCTCCCGGGCTCAAGGGATCTGGCCGCCTCAGCCTCCCCAAGTGCTAGGATTACAGATATGAGCCACCGAGCCCAGCCTGTGTTTTTCTTATTACGCGGCTGCCAAACTAATTGTGGTTTTGGTCATTTGGTCAATATTAATATTACTATTAATGTCATTAATAATTATATTAATTAATATAATTAATATAATTATTAATTAATAAGTAATATTAATTATTAATTAATAAGTAATATTAATTAATAATTAATATTAATTAATGTCATTAATATTGCTATTAATTTATATTAATGTCATTAATATTGCTATTAATTAATATTAATTAATGTCATTAATATTACTATTAATGACAAAAATTTAACGTTTAACTCTCGGAATCTGTAAGTCTACAGAGAAGAAATTAAAATACGTCGGTTTTGGGAAAACGTAGACAGCAGATGACCCACATTATTTTTCTTGGCTTCTTTGCTTATCAGTTTAATGTAGCCGTGCTTGCAAAGTTTAAAACAACTTTTCTTTTTGAACAAGGGCTCCACGAAGAAAGGCTTTAGAAAGCTTATCTCTGGGTGTTTCGTGTTTTTGCTCTCTCCGCACTTTTCTTCAAATCCCTACATGGTCTGCTACTAAACGCGAACATCTAACAGCAACAGAAGCCTCGGCAACAGAAGGACACGTCAGGAGGAGGCAAAGGCGACGACGTTTTGTGTAATTCGGGAATCTGAGAACGGATGGTAAGAAGCTGTTCCGTAGAAACTCAAAGATCTCTGTTGAAACTGTGTCCGTGTGAAAAAGTTAATTTTTTTTTTTTTTTTTGTGGTCAAGTCCAGAGAGGTCTGCAGGAGAACCTATGGAAAAATCAGAAAGGAATTCCGGGCCGAGACACTTACTTTTCCGGTTGAACGATGCAAAAAAAAAAAAAAAAAAATGAAGATCGAGGAAGATGCCGTTCATTTTTTGAAAAACGTTCCTTACAATTGGCAACAAACTGTTTCTAAGGAACAGGGTCTCTCAAACCAAGTGGGACAACAGGATGTGCAGAGCAAAGCTGAACATTTTATCTGGTTTATTTCGTGTTATTTTATTTTATTATTGCTTTTCTTGAGACAGCGCCTGGCTCTGTCGCCCAGGCCGGAGTGCAACGGCACGATCTCGGCTCACGGCACCCTCCGCCTCCCGGGTTCAAGCGCTTCTCCTGCCTCATCCTCCCGAGTAGCTGGGACTACAGGCACCTGCCACCACGCCCGGCTAATTTTTGTATTTTTAGCAGAGATGGGGTTTCACCATGTTGGTCAGGCTGGTCTCGAACTCCTGACCTCAGGGGATCCGCCCGCCTCGGCCTCCCAAAGTGCTGGGATGACGGTCGTGAGCCACCATGCCCAGCTAGTATTTATATTTTTAATAGAGACAGGGTTTCACCACGTTGGCCAGGCTGGTCTCGAACTCCTGACCTCAGGTGATCCGCCCGCCTCGGCCTCCCAAAGTGCTGGGATGACGGTCGTGAGCCACCGCGCCCGGCCAACGCTGAACGTTTTAACCATGAAATAACCGTGTGGATTCACCTTTTCACAGAGGCCACACGAGTAGCCTGCAGAGACCGAACTTGCCCGTGTCTGCCTTAGTCAGGGCTGGAGGTTGACGTGTTGTGGTCAGAGCCACGAAAGCACGTCTGGTGCACACTTTGCAAAGCACCACTTTCCTGCTGTCCGGCAAGACCCAGACAGGCCGGGTGAAGAGAGAACTCTGAGTTTCAGAGGCTTTTGGCACCACGCCGGCCAGAAAGGGAAAAGAAAGCTCAAGTTGCACTTTGCAGAATGGCCTGGACACACGGCCTCTGAAACCCCTTCTCTGACCAGGAGAAGCTTTTCAGCAAGTAGCAGGAAGAACAGACGGCACAGAAAACGGACCGTAGAGACTCAGGGCACCTGAGGGGTGTCTGAAAGGCTCCGAGCCCCCACAAATAAAGCGTCCCCAGCCCCTGCGCACCCTGCCACCGAGGTGGGAACCCTGAACCTGTGTGTGTGCGAGGCTCTGTCCCTCCCCCCACGTCCCTCCCAGCTCACATGTGTTTTTTATCACAGCTGGGAAGCAGGCAGGCCGGCCGAATCCAATCATCCACGTTCTTTTACAGAAAGAGAGAAAAAGCGAAGCCAAAAATTTTTTTTTTAAAAATGTAAAAAGTTGTCGTTTTTAAAAGTCAATTTCTTTTTCTGTTTGAGAAAAAGCTATGCCAAAAATTTATTAAAAAAAAAAAAGGTAAAAAGTTGTCGTTTTTAAAAGTCAATTTCTTTTTCCATTTATTATTATCATTATTATTATTTTGTCTCAAAAATGATTCAATCATCATTACGCCATGCTGGAAAATCCGTGCCACTGTCCGAAAACTGAAACAAAATAGAAGTTAAAAAGCATATCACCGGCCGGGCATGGTGGCAGGTGCCTGTCATCCCAGCACTTTGGGAGGCCGAGGCGGTGGATCCCCTGAGGTCAGGAGCTCAAAACCAGCCGGGCCAACATGACGAAACCTCATCTCGACTAAAAATACAAAAAAAAAAAAAATTAGCCGGGCATGGTGGCAGGTGCCTGTCATCCCAGCTACTCAGGAGGCTGAGGGAGGAGAATGGCTTGAACCCAGGAGGCCGAGATGACACTGAGCCGAGATCGGGCCACCGCACTCCAGCCTGGGTGACTGAGTCTGTCTCAAAAAAAAAAAAAACTTAAAATTAAAACAGAAACAAAGGATCCTCTTGCCTCAGCCTGCTGAGGAGCTGGGACCACAGAGAGCAACACCACGCCTGTCTAATTATTTGATTTTTTTGTAAAGATGAGGGTCTTACACGCTGCCCAGGCTGGTCTCAGTCTCCCGGGCTCCAGGGATCTGGCCGCCTCAGCCTCCCCAAGTGCTAGGATTACAGATATGAGCCACCGAGCCCAGCCTGTGTTTTTCTTATTACGCGGCTGCCAAACTAATTGTGGTTTTGGTCATTTGGTCGATATTAATATTACTATTAATGTCATTAATAATAATATTAATAGTAATATTAATTAATATAATTAATATAATTATTAATTAATAAGTAATATTAATTATTAATTAATAAGTAATATTAATTAATAAGTAATATTACTTATTAATTAATAAGTAATATTAATTAATAATTAATATTAATTAATGTCATTAATATTACTATTAATTAATATTAATGTCATTAATATTGCTATTGATTAATATTAATTAATGTCATTAATATTACTATTAATGACAAAAATTTAACGTTTAACTCTCGGAATCTGTAAGTCTACAGAGAAGAAATTAAAATACGTCGGTTTTGGGAAAACGTAGACAGCAGATGACCCACATTATTTTTCTTGGCTTCTTTGCTTATCAGTTTAACGTAGGCGTGCTTGCAAAGTTTAAAACAACTTTTCTTTTTGAACAAGGGCTCCACGAAGAAAGGCTTTAGAAAGCTTATCTCTGGGTGTTTCGTGAGTGTTTTTGCTCTCTCCGCACTTTTCTTCAAATCCCTACATGGTCTGCTACTAAACGCGAACGTCTAACAGCAACAGAAGCCTCGGCAACAGAAGGACACGTCAGGAGGAGGCAAAGGCGACGACGTTTTGTGTAATTCGGGAATCTGAGAACGGATGGTAAGAAGCTGTTCCGTAGAAACTCAAAGATCTCTGTTGAAACTGTGTCCGTGTGAAAAAGTTAATTTTTTTTTTTTTTTTGTGGTCAAGTCCAGAGAGGTCTGCAGGAGAACCTATGGAAAAATCAGAAAGGAATTCCGGGCCGAGACACTTACTTTTCCGGTTGAACGATGCAAAAAAAAAAAAAAAAAAAAATGAAGATCGAGGAAGATGCCGTTCATTTTTTGAAAAACGTTCCTTACAATTGGCAACAAACTGTTTCTAAGGAACAGGGTCTCTCAAACCAAGTGGGACAACAGGATGTGCAGAGCAAAGCTGAACATTTTATTTGGTTTATTTCATGTTATTTTATTTTATTATTCCTTCTCTTGAGGCAGCGTCTGGCTCTGTCGCCCAGGCCGGAGTGCAACGGCACGATCTCGGCTCACTGCACCCTCCGCCTCCCGGGTTCAATCGATTCTCCTGCCTCAGCCTCCCGAGTAGCTGGGATGACAGGTGCCCACCACCACGCCCGGCTAATTTTTGTATTTTTAGTAGAGACGGGGTTTCACCATGTTGGCCAGGCTGGTCTCGAACTCCTGACCTCAGGTGATCCACCTGCCTCAGCCTCCCAAAGTGCTGGGATGACAGGCTTGAGCCACCATGCCCAGCTAGTATTTATATTTTTAATAGAGACAGGGTTTCACCACGTTGGCCAGGCTGGTCTCGAACTCCTGACCTCAGGTGATCCGCCCGCCTCGGCCTCCCAAAGTGCTGGGATGACAGGCTTGAGCCACCATGCCCAACGCTGAACGTTTTAACCATGAAATAACCGTGTGGATTCACCTTTTCACGGAGGCCACACGAGTAGCCTGCAGAGACCGAACTTGCCCGCGTCTGCCTTAGTCAGGGCTGGAGGTTGACGTGTTGTGGTCACAGCCACGAAAGCACGTCTGGTGCACACTTTGCAAAGCACCACTTTCCTTCTGTCCGGCAAGACCCAGACAGGCCGGGTGAAGACAGGACTCTGAGTTTCAGAGGCTTTTGGCACCACGCCGGCCAGAAAGGGAAAAGAAAGCTCAAGTTGCACTTTGCAGAATGGCCTGGACACACGGCCTCCGAAACCCCTTCTCTGACCAGGAGAAGCTTTTCACCAAGTAGCAGGAAGGACGGACGGCACAGAAAACGGACCGTGGAGACTCAGGGCACCTGAGGGGTGTCTGAAAGGCTCCGAGCCCCCACAAATAAAGCGTCCCCAGCCCCTGCGCACCCTGCCACCGAGGTGGGAACCCTGAACCTGTGTGTGTGCGAGGCTCTGTCCCTCCCCCCACGTCCCTCCCAGCTCACATGTGTTTTTTATCACAGCTGGGAAGCAGGCAGGCCGGCCGAATCCAATCATCCACGTTCTTTTACAGAAAGAGAGAAAAAGCGAAGCCAAAAATTTTTTTTTTAAAAATGTAAAAAGTTGTCGTTTTTAAAAGTCAATTTCTTTTTCCGTTTGAGAAAAAGCTATGCCAAAAATTTATTAAAAAAAAAAAAGGTAAAAAGTTGTCGTTTTTAAAAGTCAATTTCTTTTTCCATTTATTATTATCATTATTATTATTTTGTCTCAAAAATGATTCAATCATCATTACGCCATGCTGGAAAATCCGTGCCACTGTCCGAAAACTGAAACAAAATAGAAGTTAAAAAGCATATCACCGGCCGGGCATGGTGGCTCACGCCCGTCATCCCAGCACTTTGGGAGGCCGAGGCGGGTGGATCACAAGGTCAGGAATTCGAGGCCAGCCTGGCCGACATGGTGAAACCCCGTCTCTACTAAAAATACAAAAATTAGCTGGGCATGGTGGTGCGGGCGCCCGTCATCCCGGCTACTCGGGAGGCTGAGGCAGGAGAATCGCTTGAACCCGGGAGGCGGAGGTTGCAGTGAGCCGAGATCACACCACTGCACTCCAGCCTGGGCCACAGAACGAGACTCCGCCTCAAAAAAAAAAAAAAAAAAAAAAATCGTTAATTAATGATATAAAGTCCAAAAGAAGCACCTCTGCAGTGTTCCCAGCACTGTTTTGATTCCAATCAGGGCTTTTCCCTCTTGCTTTTTCCCACCTTCTGGGTGCACGTGGCTGAGAAGCCGGAAGGTACGTTTCGGTAAAGGGTGCCTCTCCCCGTATGGGGGTGCAGGGGTGGGGGGGGTGTAGGTCACACCAGGTGCCCCCCAGAAATGCACAGACCACCCCGGGCTACTGGTAACACAACGACGCTCTGTTTTTAGCCACGGCCAACGACTCAGGATTTTTTTTTTTTTCCAATCGGTCTGTCCTCAGGGGAGAGACGACATTTTTTTTCTTTTTTTTTAACACGGGAATACAAATATTTATAAGTTTATTTATATCTCAGTTTTCCAAGATGTACATTCACACTACGGGGCCTGACAAAATACAGTCCGTTGCCACAATAGAACCTTAGGAGCGTGACGGTGTCGCCGAAAAACCTCAGGGTGTTTTATTTTTATTTGTTTTTCATCCTCATCACCGCCCACCGACAACATCAGAGATTGACACAGGTTGAGACCGTCGGTTTGGGAAACGGTGTGTGATTTTTCTTTTCGTGGGAAGCAATCCCTGAAAATATCCGTGGATGTCGACGTAACCCGGACGCGCCCGCTATGTCGTAAATCGTAACGGGCTCCTCGTAAATTAGGGGGGAGGTGGGGGGAATAAAGAGGAACAGGTTTCAGAAATATAAAAACAAATGCCAGGCAATGTCAAATTTACACTCACAGAATTAAAATAGGACATATGTCTGAATTTCCAACCCAGGGGGAAAAAGAAAAAAATAAATAAGAAATCCAACACACATCTCAAAGCAAGAAGCAGGGGACGGTTTTGCCTCCTTCCCACCGGACCTGCAGATACCACGGGGCTGAGTTCGTGAAACGATCCCCGTTCAATAAATAGCACACGTTTCGTAGCTTTGAAACCTGATAGTCTCTGCATTCCTTCACCGGTTTCTCATTAAATATCAAATTTCCATAAAATGCATCGACATGACATCCCATCATCCACGTGCGTACGCTCGCTAAGCTAATTCTCTTTCATACATTAGGCACCGGTTTTATTTTTTTTCTGTTTTGTTTTGTTTTGTTTTTTAATGTCAAACACGTCCACCGAAAGCCTCTCTCCTCCCCGGACCTCCCAAACCTGGAAGCAGCAAAAGCAATTGTAAAACGCGTGCCGTTGGGGTGGCCGCCGTGCGTCCTCCTCCGTCTGTCCCCGGGAAGACCGTGCCGTGAAAGGGAGCTGGAGGGTTCTGCTGTTGTTCTTAGAGAAAAAAAAAAAACGTTAGAAAGGTCAGCATGAAACCCAGAGGTTTTCCTTCCATCCTCACCGGAGCTTGGCGCCAACCTGAAACCCGTGTCGGCTTCGTCCGGGTGAAACGCCCAACTGTGCCCAGGCTGGACACAATCCACAGACGCTCCCGACTGCTCACGTGGCCAAGAACAGCAGCGAGACCACACAACAGACACTCGGGCGTGCGAGGCCCAAGTGGGAGCCTGGCTGGACTTCGGCCGGCTGCAGAGACCATTCCTACGACAGAGCGTCCCTGGACGAGCCAAAGGCCTCCTTCGCTTACGAGACAGACGCTGAGCCCGTCGGACCACCGAGTCTGTCAGTGGAAAAGCGGGTGTTGGATGTGGTCCGTTTCCCCGTCACTCGCACAGACACACAGGCTCTGTCCCACCTCTTTGTTCCCGGTGCTGGAGAAGAAGAGGCCACGGCCACGGGCCCCGTCGCCCCTGATTGTTCAATCACACCTGTACCCCCAGCCCACCCCCACCAGACAAGGTGCATTTTTCTAACTCCTGGCAACTCCCAGGAACAGACCTCTGCAAAGTAGGCACCTGTCAGAGAGGCGACCGGAGAAAGAAAATCCAATCCCCACATCCAATAAATCCAGTCCCTTCTCCTCTGGGTGCTTCGTCGTCAGAGAGAGAAAAAAAGAGAGAGAAACGTGGATGTGACAGACATAGATGTCACCAGAACGGTCACACGAAGAGAGAAGTGCGACCGACACCGTCCACGGACGCTTTGGCCAAGTTTTCGGGGGTGGGGGTGGGTGAGGGGGAAGGAAAATTTGTATCAAGGCTCAACCCCACATGTTCAGTTCGGCCACAGCAACGTGTTCCTCTCGACGGGCCGGGGCTCCCGTGGATCTCACAAACCAAACCGTCTCTCTGTCTCTGAAATCACGTTAGGAGGAAGTTCAGCCCCCTTCGCTATCCCGGGGATATTCCTGGCTTTGCCGGCGAGCTCAGCCGAAAGCCACTGGGAAACCAACGTTGACTTTGAATAGAACCTTGTTTCGAGCAAAAAAGCACCGGGAACCGCCAACGTAGGCCCACCCCATAAATCCAACGTCCCACATCCTGTGGGGAGACACACGTGCCATTTCCACGCTGAACGTTCCGGCAAACGTGTCCCTGGAGGGTGGGTCCTCATCACCCCACTGCCTCCTAAACATCCCAGAAAAACAGAAAACAGGCCGGGCGCGGCGGCTCACCCCTGTCATCCCAGCACTTTGGGAGGCCGAGGCGGGTGGATCGTCTGAGGTCAGGAGTTCGAGACCAGCCTGGCCAACACGGTGAAACCCCGTCTCTACTGAAAAATACAAAAAGTAGCTGGGCGTGGTGGCAGGTGCCTGTCATCCCAGCTACTCGGGAGGCTGAGTCAGGGAGAGTCACTTGAACCTGGAAGGCGGAGGTTGCAGTGAGCCGAGACTGCACCACTGCACTGCAGCTTGGGTGACAGAGCGAGACTTCATCAAAGAAAGAAAGAAAGAAATAAGGAAAGAAAGAAAGAAAGAAAGAAAGAAAGAAAGAAAGAAAGAAAGAAAGAAAGAAAGAAAGAGAAAGAAAGAAAGAAGGAAGGAAGGAAAGAAAGAAAAGGAAAGAAAGAAAGAAAGAAAGAAAGAAAGAAAGAAAGAAAGAAAGAAAGAAAGAAAGAAAGAAAGAAAGAAAGAAAGAAAGAAAGAAAGGGAGGGAGGGAGGAAGGAAAGAAGGAAGGAAAGAAGAAAAAGAAAGAAAGAAAAAGAAAGAGAAAGGAAGGAAGGCAGGAAAGAAAGAAGAAAGAAAGAAAGAGAAAGAAAGACAAGGAAAGAAAGAGAAAGAAAAGAAAGAGGGAAGGAAGGAAGGAAAGAGGAAAAAGAAAGGAAGAAAGAAAGAAAGAAAGAAAGAAAGAAAGAAAGAAAGAAAGAAAGAAAGAGGAAGGAAGGAAGGAAAGAAAGGAGGAAGGAAGGGAGGGAGAGGGTGTCGGTGGTGAGGGCTGGTCACAGTCCAAGCTGAATTTATTTCCCTCCATCCTGGAGTTTCAGGGAGAAAGAAGAAACGAGCACACGCGTTGCCCTTACCCAGGAACCACTGACCCAGCCTACAGAAAGTCACCCAGCTTCTCTCACAGGAGACAAGCCAAAGACAGCCGGTCTGGACAGACACTGTGTCCTCCCCACACAGTTCTGTGGCTTTTTGCTGTGCTTTGGGGGCCCATTCGTGAGGGGGAAGCTCGGCTCTCTTTCCGTATTAAATCAAACCGAAACACAGAGGCGTCCTCCTGGCAGGCCCGGAGGCCCAAGCGTCCCAGCAGGGTGGACGGTGCCTTTTAAAAGTTCAGATACAGGCCAGGCGCGGTGGCTCACGCCTGTCATCCCAGCACTGTGGGAGGCCGAGGCAGGTGCATCCCCTGAGGTCAGGAGTTTGAGACCAGCCTGGCCAACACGGCGAAACCCTACAAAAAATACAAAAAAAAAAAAAATGAGCTGGGCCTGGTGGCAGGTGCCTGTCATCCCAGCGACTCGGGAGGCTGAGGCAGGAGAATCGCTTGAACCCGGGAGGCGGAGGTTGCGGTGAGCCGAGATCGCGCCACCGCACCCCAGCCCGGGCGACAGAGCGAGTCTCCGTCTCTTAAAAAGAAAAGTTCAGATTTTACAGGGACCAGACGTGTGTCTTTCTCCTCACGGGGAGTGAGTTTTTGTCGGGAGGAAATGATGACAGACGGTTAATGTTTCGATTTTTCAAAATTACTCAGCTCTTTTTCGAGGGAAAAAAAAACAAAACAAAAAAAAACCAAAAAGATATCTAGGGCCGTACACCTCGTCCCAACCCCTTTTCCCAAGGGTTGCACACTCCGATGAACGAAAACCTGCCTCCCAAAGATTCAAAATGCAATTCTGCTTTTAGATACAAATTTCATCTGAACGACAAAATCCTCTCTCTCACTTTCTTTTAAATTTCCAGCTTAAAAAAAAAAAAAATGCATGAAGGGGACAAACTTTCTAATGCCATTAACATCTGGGAAAAAACAACTTGTAACTGACTGAAAAATATTTAATTTGCATTGTTTTCTCTCTCTCTCTTTCTGTCATTTTACAGGGGTTCTAACATTTCGAAATAAAAAAACGTTGAAGGGCCCTTTTGGTGTAAGGAGTATCCGAAGATAGAAATGAAATGGGTCCAAATGTGTCTACGTTTCGTGACGAGATAGAAAGTGTTATGTGGAAGAGAAAAAAAAAAAAGAAGAAGAAGTTTTGTTTTTGGTTTTTAGATTTTTTTTTTATCCCCACCTCAGGGAGAAGTATCTCAATCAGACGTTAGGAAAGAAAACACGGCCAAGGTCGAATCCGGAACGAGGCAAAAGGTGGTTTGGAAATAAGAGACTTGGCCGCCGAACGTTAGTAAAGGTCGAGAGAAGATATCGTTTCTCTCTGGGCAGCCCCGGCTGACGGAGGCAAAGCAGGCAGATGAAACGTCTGGGAGGTCAGCAAACCCCTTTGCTGTGTTCCCAGAAAACCAATCAGAACCCTCTGAATGTTCTCGGTGGAGTCATTTCAAGCAACGGTCCAGTCCAAGCCGGCGGTGAGGACAAGTCGCTATCTGTTGTTTATAAAACTAGGGGGCCACGGTGGGAGGCCGAGGCGGGCGGATCCCCTGAGGTCAGGAGTTCGAGACCAGCCTGGCCAACACGGTGAAACCCCGTCTCTGCTAAAAAATACAAAAAATTAGCCGGGCGTGGGTGGCGGGTGCACCTGTCATCCCAGCACTTTGGGAGGCCGAGGCAGGTGGATCATGAGGTCAGGAGTTCGAGACCAGCCTGGCCAACACGGTGAAACCCTGTCTCTGCTAAAAATACAAAAAATTAGCCGGGCGTGGGTGGCGGGTGCACCTGTCATCCCAACTACTTGGGGGGGCTGAGGCAGGAGAATAGCCTGAGGTCAGGAGTTCGAGACCAGCCTGGCCAACACGGTGAAACCCCATCTCTGCTAAAAAAAAAAAAAAAAAAAATCAGCCGGGCGTGGGTGGCCTATGGCCGTAGTTCCTGTTACCGCTCGGGAGACTGAGGCAGGAGAGTCGCCTGAACCCTGGAGGCGGAGGTTGCAGTGAGCTGAGATGGAGCCAGTGCACTCCAGCCTGGGCTACGAAGCAAATGTGTGTCTCAAAACAAAACAAAACAAAAAAGAAACAAAAGAAGAAACTGGAGGATTGCAGAAGATGGAGTGGAGGAGAAAGACAAACCTGGAACCGCCTACATCTGCGAAAACCTTGAAACTCTCTGGATTTCTCCTTAACTTGGACGCTTCCCAACCAGACACAACAGCTCAGGGACCAAAGTGATATTCAGACACTATATCCTGCTCCCTTTCATCCCCTTTAGACACACAAAACCCACACCTGCCCCGGGCCCAGGGCGATGTCCACACTCATGATTTGTGCAACGGGACCCCTCGGTGGCCAGGGCAGCCAGCGCTGCGAGAAGAGGCAATGCCTTACAGTTATTATTATTATTATTATTATTAGTTTTAATCTATTATCTTTATAGTATTGCACGTCATTCCATGTTATTAAAGTTAATGCTGCTTTAGGATTACACCTTCCAACCGCGCGTCCGTCTCTCGGGCGAGTCATGACGCGTCTGAATTCTGTAAAACAGCAGAAAACCAAATCCCAAACAAAAACAAACAAACAAACAAACAAAAAAAAACAAAACCCAGTCAAGTCAGGGAAGCAAATACTGGAAAAAGGTGTCCAGTCGCTTGTTCGAGGGCACCAGAGGCCTCCCCACTCTTCCCAGTCAGCATCGTGGTCCTCCTGGAAGTCCCCGGAACGTGGGAGTCACCACGTGGGAGGTTCGAATCTCCCTCCCCTCCCCTTCCAACTCCCCCCGGTTCACGTCCTCAGCCACAACAGCCACAAAACTGTTTTCTTATTGCTGCCTCTGGGATGCTGGGGGTGGGGAGCGTTGGGAGGACAGCCGGGTCCCCTCTGCTTCCTGGGATTCCAAAGTCCACATTCAAATCCACACAGCTCTTGGGACGAAGGGAGCAGAATGGAGGTAAAGAAAACCGTTGGCAACGAAGACACGCGGCCTGTTCCTCGGAGACCAGCCCCGGGATCTTTGCAGGTTCACAGACTCTAGGATCTTCCACACGTTTCGGGTCGTTCACCGCATGCATAGGGTAGAGCAGAGGAAGACGCAGCCAGGCAGAGGGTGGACCCTTCTCCAGGGTCTCCCAGGACTCACGGGCAGCCTTGGAGAGGTCCGAGCGGGGCGCACGGCCGCTCACGCGCTCCGCCTTCTGCACCGTCTCCGTGAGGGTCTGGCTGGGTCGTGCGTGGACGGTCCCGGGAGACCCCTCCCCACGCCTCTTGCAGGAGCTCCCGGGGCGCACGGAGCACGGTGGCCGCGGAAGCAGCTCCAGGCGGGGTTGGGTGCAGAACGCGCGGTGCAGGCGGGGTGCGCGGAGCCCGGGAGTCCCGGTGCGCTGGGGGCTGCGCGGCGGGGTCAGAGCCCCAAGGCCTCCGCGTGCTTCCGCGCCTTGAGCCGCAGGTCGGCGATGCTGGAGTTTTTGCTGTTGCTCTTGGCGGCGGCGGCGACCACGGCGGCGGCCGAGGCGGACTCGGCCAGCGACGCGATGGGCAGCCCGAAGGGCGGCGGGGGGAACATCAGGTAGGGCGCGTGCGCCGCCAGGTGCGGGTGCAGGTGCGGGTGCGCGTGGGCCACGCCTTCCAACTGCAGCTGAGCCTGGACCTGCAGGAGCGGACCCGGGGGCGTGAGCGCTCAGGCTGGGGATTGGGGGGCCTCCCCCGTCCCACCCACCCCCCCGAAACCCCCAACGTGCCTCTTCTCCCCTAGGGAGCGTCGCCCCTTCTCCAGCCCTGGAAACCATCCCACACCCGACTGTGCTCCTTCCCCCTGGCCCAAGGCTCTGCCTCGTCACCAGGTCCCCAAGCGTCTCCCGGGTCACCAGGTCCCCAAGGCTCTCCCAGGACACCAGGTCCCCAAGGCTCTGCCGCGTCACCAGGTCCCCAAGGCTCTCCCAGGACACCAGGTCCCCAAGCGTCTCCCGGGACACCAGCTCCCCAAGGCTCTCCCAAGACACCAGGCCCCCAAGGCTCTCCAGGGTCACCGGGTCCCCAAGGCTCTCCCGGGACACCAGGTCCCCAAGGCTCTCCCAGGACGCCAGGCCCCCAAGGCTCTCCAAGGCCACCAGGTCCTCAAGCCTTTCCAAGGTCACCGGGTCCCCAAGGCTCTCCCGGGACACCAGGTCCCCAAGGCTCTCCCGGGACACCAGGTCTCCAAGCCTTTCCGAGGCCACCGGGTCCCCAAGCCTCTCCCAGGATGCCAGGTCCCCAAGCTTCTCCCGGGTCACCAGGTCTCCAAGGCTCTCCCAAGACACCAGGTCCCCAAGGCTCTCCCAAGACACCAGGTCCCCAAGGCTCTCCCGGGACACCAGGACCCCAAGGCTCTCCCGAGACACCAGGTCCCCATGTGTCTCCCGGGTCACCAGGTCCCCAAGGCTCTCCCCAGGTCACCAGGTCTCCAAGCCTTTCCGAGGCCACCAGGTCCCCAAGGCTCTCCCGGGTCACCAGGTCTCCAAGCGTCTCCCAAGACGCCAGGTCCCCGAGGCTCTCCCGGGACACCAGGTCCCCAGGGCTCTCCTGGGACACCAGGTCCTCAAGCCTCTCCAAGGACACCTGGTCCCCAAGGCTCTCCCGGGACACCAGGTCCCCAAGGCTCTCCCGGGACACCAGGTCTCCAAGCCTTTCCGAGGCCACCGGGTCCCCAAGCCTCTCCCAGGATGCCAGGTCCCCAAGCTTCTCCCGGGTCACCAGGTCTCCAAGGCTCTCCCAAGACACCAGGTCCCCAAGGCTCTCCCAAGACACCAGGTCCCCAAGGCTCTCCCGGGACACCAGGACCCCAAGGCTCTCCCGAGACACCAGGTCCCCAAGTGTCTCCCGGGACACCAGGGCCCCAAGGCTCTCCCGGGTCACCAGGTCCCCAAGGCTCTCCCGGGACACCAGGTCCCCAAGGCTCTCCCCAGGTCACCAGGTCTCCAAGCCTTTCCGAGGCCACCAGGTCCCCAAGGCTCTCCCGGGTCACCAGGTCTCCAAGCGTCTCCCAAGACGCCAGGTCCCCGAGGCTCTCCCGGGACACCAGGTCCCCAAGGCTCTCCCCAGGTCACCAGGTCCCCAAGCCTCTCCCGGGTCACCAGGTCCCCAAGGCTCTCCCGGGACACCAGGTCCCCAAGGCTCTCCCAAGACACCAGGTCCCCAAGGCTCTCCCCAGGTCACCAGGTCCCCAAGCCTCTCCCGGGACACCAAGTCCCCAAGGCTCTCCCGGGACACCAGGTCCCCAAGGCTCTCCCGGGTCACCAGGTCTCCAAGCCTCTCCCAAGACACCAAGTCTCCAAGCCTCTCCCCAGGGCACCAGGTCCCCAAGCTTCTCCCGGGACACCAGGTCCCCAAGGCTCTCCCGGGACACCAGGTCCCCAAGGCTCTCCTGGGACACCAGGTCTCCAAGGCTCCGGTGCGCAAAGCCAGGCAGGCCTGAGGCCTCTAACGGCCTAATTTCACTGGGTCCTGCCGTCAGCAAGAGGCGGTAGAAGAAGTGGGCTCCTTCCCCCACCTCGAGGCCAACTCCCATGAGAGGAGAACCGCGGAGGGATGCGGACCGGTCTCCTTCGGGCCTGCGCCATGGAGAGCTGGAGAGCTCGTGGCGACCAGCGCTCGGGGTCCCTTTCTGAGTCGTTCATTTATGAGTTAGACTTTTATACCTTCCACTCCCCACCGTCACCCCATCCCCAAGCCTTTGCACCCTCAGCCAGCAGAGGCTGCGGCCAGACGGGTGGTACTTGCAGCCCTTCGCCAAACACGCGCCCAAATACAAAGCCCAGCTGTCCCCTTGGAATCAAACGGCCAAGAACAGAGGCCACGCGTCCGCCCTGCCAGAGCCCCCCAACCCCTTTCCGCGCGCGCATGGTCCTGCCCCCCAGATTAGGGACCGAAGGGGCGCGCAGAGGCGCTGGGCTGCGTTCAGGCAGGGCGCACGTGGGCGCTGCGCTCTCTCGTCCTGGGACCGTGCACCCTCCTTTCACACAGTTTCCCGCTTCCCCTCATCCCACCCCCAACACTAAACCAGAGCAGGGGGCCCCCTTGGGACGGTTGGGTTCCTCGACCGACCCCCCCCACTCCCGGGAAGCCGCAAATCCACGCTGGGAACCCAAACTGCTGCTCACTCCAAAGTCAGCAGGGAGATGAGTGGGATGTGCAGAGCCCGGGCCAGGGTCCAGGGTCCAGGCAGACGCCCCAGACCCTCGGACACTCGGGGGTGGTGGTGAAAAGGGAGTGGACGCTTATCCCATCTCTGGTATCCAGGCGCAGGCATCCCACCGTTCTTAACCAGACAGCAAGCCAGGTGGGGGGGGCCTGACTGGGTGGGACTTGTCACCCCTCTGGTTTTTGTTAAGATTTCCCTTTGGCCTTGTGTGTGTTCACCTTCCCAAAAGGTCTCTGAGGTTTAACAGCCTGATTTTTTGTTTTGTTTTGTTTTGAGTTGGAGTCCTGGGGTCTCACTCTGTCGCCCAGGCTGGAGTGCAGAGGCACCTTCTCCGCTCACTGCCACCTCCGCCTCCCGGGTTCAAGTGATTCTCGTGCCTCAGCCTCCCAAGTACCTGGGATGACAGGTGACCACCACCACGCCCGGCTACGTTTTGTGTTTTTGGTAGAGACGCGGTTTCACCATGCTGGCCAAGGCTGGTCTCGAACTCCTGACTTCAGGTGATCCGCCCGCCTCGGCCTCCCAAAGTGCTGGGATGACAGGCATGAGCCACCGCGCCCGGCCTACATTTTGTATTTTTTAGTAGAGACGGGGTTTCCATGTGGGCCAGGCCGGTCTCGAACTCCTGACCTCAGGTGTCAAGGTGCCTGTAAATGCTTCCTTGGAAAAGCCACTGATTTTTTTTTTTTTTTCTGGGGGCCGGCTGAGAAGTCTGCAGGGGCAGGGAGGGGCGAGCAAGTAGGGGAAAGGGGAGGGGGTGGCGGGTCCCTGGGGATCTTCAGAGGAAGAAAAACCAAGCTACCTGTTGAAAAGGCATCCTTAAGGCTCCCATGTTCACGTAGGGTGCCACCCGGCACGCGTCTAGGTGGTTGGCTGTGCCTAAGATGACGCCTGTGGCGAAAGGGAGGAGGTGTTAGTGTCGTGGTCCTGGGTGCAGCCAGCACCTCATTACCCCCCCTCCATCCTCAAGCAGGCGCCCCCAGCTTCAGGTCCCCCCAGTCCCAACACCCACCTTTATGCATCTGATTCTCCTGTTTGCGGCACTTGGCTCTCCGGTTCTGGAACCAAACCTTGTAGGGGAAGCAGAAAGAGATGTGGGACCCTGCGCGCCCAGCCCAGCCTCGCCAGGGAGGACCCTCCTGGGAGGCTGAACCAAGCACTTTGCACCTCTGGGAATCCAGAAGTGACCGATGGGGGACCCCAGTCCCTCACCGCCCCTCTGTCTCCAACCCTACATAACTGGCTACCTAGAACTGGAAACTGCGTTTTGTTTTTTTTTGTATTTTGATTTTTGTTTTTTGTTTTTGAGACAGAGTCTTGCTGTCTCACCCAGGTTGGAGTGCAGTGCCACGATCTCAGCTCACTGCAACCTCCACCTCCCAGGTTCAAGCAATTCTCCAGTCTCAGCCTCCCAAATAGCTGGGACTACAGGCGTCCACCACCAGGCCAGGCTAATTTTTGTATTTTTAGTAGAGATGGGGTTTTACCATGTTGGCCAGGCTGGTCTCCATCTCCTGACCTCAAGTGATCCACCCACCTCGGCCTCCCAAAGTGCTGGGATGACAGGCGTGAGCCTGAATCCCGGCCTAGAACCGGAAATTGGGTTTTGTTTTTGAGACAGACTCGCTGTCTCAT
Source organism: Cercopithecus mona (assembly GCA_014849445.1). Taxonomy (NCBI): domain Eukaryota; kingdom Metazoa; phylum Chordata; class Mammalia; order Primates; family Cercopithecidae; genus Cercopithecus; species Cercopithecus mona. Next base: position 32,139,968 of record JABBCR010000771.1, read on the forward strand.
CCAGGCTGGAGTGCAGTGGTGCGATCTCGCCTCACTGCAACCTCCCAGGTTCAATCAATTCTCCCGCCTCAGCCTCCCGAGTAGCTGAGATGACAGGCACCCACCACCGCTCCTGGCTAATTTCTGTATTTTAGTAGAGACGGGGTTTCACCATGTTGGCCAGGCTGGTCTCGAACTCCTGACCTCAAGCGATCCACCCGTCTGGGCCTCCCAAAGTGCTGGGATGACAGGCGTGAGCCACCCGCACCCGGCCTAGAACTGGAAAACGTTAAGCTCTCCCTGCCCTGCCTAAGTGAGACCCGTCCGTTATCACTGATGAGTTGAAGTTGAACAAGTGAGTTCTGAGACAGTGGAAGTGGACTCTCGAACTTTCCAGCATTCTGTGTGGACACCCAGCCCCCAGCTCCTGTACACCCTGTAGGAGAACGCGAGTTGCCACCTGCAGACTTCAGCCACCAAGGTCGAGGGGCCACCAGATGGCCAAAGGGCTCCAAATCCAGCCCCTTCTCCAATCTAACTCTGGACGCACCAAGCCCAGAAAATATCTTGCCTTCCTCGGCCTCCGCGGAAGCCCTGGGGAGCTGATGGGGTCCCACTCGTATGACCAAGGGTGACGAACATCCCGGAGAGGAACCCCAAGGATAGCAGGCTTTGCCATAGAGGGGCGTTCTGTCACTTTGACGACTTCTGAGTCTTGGGGGAAGCTGTGAAGTAGTTGAGTGCAACAGAGCAGGGGACCCTCAGGAGGCTGGAGAAATTCTCACAGGTCTCATGTTAATATGTGGGGGCGAATTCCGCCCCCTGTCACCTCCTACAAGCCCCCTCTGCTCTCCCAATATTGACAGTCCCGTCCTCCACAGACAGACCAGCTGGGGAATGCAAAGAGTTTAGCCTACGCTTGGTAATCTGGACACCTCCCCGTCCCCTCCCCCACGGCCACCTCCCTGACGGTCTCAGTCGCCTCATTCCTCCTAACAGGTTTTCTGTGGCAGCTCCACCTGCACCCTGACGGACACGGCAGTCACCGTCCAAGACAAATAATTTGCACAGAGACTGTTGTGAGCAAAACATGTGCTGGGTCCACAGCCACTAGATCCACACCGTGCAGGGCCCCGGGGGAGCCGGTGCACGTGCACCCGGGAGTCTACACAACACCACATGCATTCGATCTGGAACCCAAGACCGAGCCTCCCGCCCACTTTCCAATGTGGGCCCTCCCGGGGGCTGCAGGGTTCCTAGAAAACTTTATCCCGTGTCCCCAGCAAAGTCACATCCTCCCTCATCGCCTCCCCCCCAAAAAAAGGCCCCGGCCTGGGGCTGAGAGGGAAATTCACAAACAATTGCTCTCTCCCCCTTTGCAAAAAGCCGGTGTCCAGAGTCACTTCAGACCTCCACCAGCAAGTGACTGCCAGTGTGTCCGTCAATGCTCCCAGTACTCCCCACCTGTCTCCTACACGGTCCGGGAAGCCAGCCGGCCCCCCCGAAAGCCTCTGGCAGGGCATTTAAAAAACAAACAAACCAACAAACAAAAAACAGAATCCCACTGAAACAAACAAACAAAAACAGAATCCTACAGAAACAAACAAACAAAAACAGAATCCCACTGAAACAAACAAAAACAAAATCCTACTGAAACAAACAAAAACAGAATCCTAGTGAAACAAACAAAAACAAAATCCTACTGAAACAAACAAACAAAATCCTACTGAAACAAACAAAAAACAGAATCCTACTGAAACAAATAAACAAACAAAAACAGAATCTTAGTGAAACAAACAAACAAAATCCTACTGAAACAAACAAACAAAAACAAAATCCTACTGAAACAAACAAACAAAAACAAAATCCTACTGACACAAACAAACAAAAACAAAATCCTACTGAAACAAACAAAAACAGAATCCTACCGAAACAAATAAACAAACAAAAACAGAATCCCACTGAAACAAACAAACAAAATCCTACTGAAACAAACAAACAAAAACAGAATCCTACTGAAACAAACAAACAAAAACAGAATCCTACTGAAACAAACAAAAACAAAATCCTACTGAAACAAACAAAAACAGAATCCTACTGAAACAAACAAAAAGAAAATCCTACTGAAACAAACAAAAACAGAATCCTACTGAAACAAACAAACAAACAAAAACAAAATCCTACTGAAACAAACAAAAAACAGAATCCTACTGAAACAAACAAACACACAAAAACAGAATCCTACTGAAACAAAAACAGAATCTTACTGAAACAAACAAACAAAATCCTACTGAAACAAACAAACAAACAAAATCGTACTGAAACAAACAAAAACAAAATCCTACTGAAACAAACAAACAAAAACAAAATCCTACCGAAACAAATAAACAAACAAAAACAGAATCGTACTGAAACCTGGAAAGCCTCGTTCAACACGGGGAGGGGAAAAAAAGAAAAAAAAAAAAAAGATGATGAAGAATAAAAGTGATGAATTAGCTGCCGCGTTAAGTGCTAATAAATCAGTCTTGGACTGATTCCCGATCAATTCCAATTAGGCCTGAATATGGTAAGTGAAGTGTGTGACACTGGTTTAGACAGTTATTTCTTCATTAGGGACCGCTCGCTGCTTTTCCTTCACCCACGCCCGCAACGCGATGTCCTTTTGATTTCCATTACAGACAGTGAATAATGACATTTAATTTAGCTCTGCGCCATAAACCCACAGATATTTGTTGTAATTAAATTACCAGCCGCCCCTCGCCGCGGTCTCATAAGTTTCCATTAGAACCCTGACAGCTGGGTGACGTGACTTTGCAGGGGCGACGCTAAAAATAAAAGGTTAATCGGGAACAGCTTCCATCGGATGCTCAATTTATTTACAGCAAATTTCCACCCTAAATGGAAACTCGATCCGCTCACGGCACGGGACGGGCTGTTCTGAAAGAGAATAGCCAACAATTCACAGGGAGACGGGATTAAAATCTAGTTCATGTTCTCTCCCTCCCCTATCCCCGTCCCCTCCACCGTCGCCACTTCCACGGGACGTCCGTGTTCGAACTAATTGATTTTTATGACGACTCCAAGGCCTGCCCGCCTTTACCCTACGATGATTTTTTTTTCCCCTGCGGCGAGAGAGAGAGAGAAAATGATGTCTTTTATCCTATTCCCATGTTTGTTTTTATTATTATTTACCGTCGTTAAATTTTCATGCAACCCCTGGGTCCATAACCCCCGGCTTTCTCCCCCATCTGTCTTTATTTTAGGGCCTTCTCGGGGTCTGTACACACACACACCCCCACCCACCAATTCTCTGCCACTGAACTGAGGTGCGAGTCGGTAATAGACTCTACGGAAAGAAATAGTGTGGAATTCAATTACAAGTAATTTATTTTTATAGAAACAGTACATCAAGGGCCGGGGATACACTGACGGATCCCAGGCACCACAGACACCGGGAGATGACATCCACTTGATGTGTCCCCTTTAGCAAAACTTTAATCTTTTCATTAATTTACACCGGGCCGTCCAATCCATCTTCTGAGAGAGGGGTGGACACAGCGAGGAAACCCCAGTCTGGATACAGCTTCCTTCCCTCACTGAGGCCACAGACGCCCTGGCAAGGGGCACAGTCCTTCCAAATCACCAAAGCATCTCCCTGTCTTGGGCAGTATCTTTTTTTGTGGGGAGTGGGGAACTACGGTTCTCAGTCCAGAGGCCTGGGGAGTGTGTGTTTAATCCTCAGGATCCCAGGGAGGCCTTTTAAAAGCAGCCACTTGGGAAGACGGAGGAGAATCAGGAGCCAAACTGTATTTTTTTCAATGAAAGAGCTTGTACAACGCACCGTGCATCAAACACACGTGTATCTTCGTCCGCTCAAGTTTTGTGTCTGAATGGGGTGGCCGGATAACCAATGCCACGGGAAGCGAAGGGAATCAGGGACCAAAACATATGTGTGTGTGTGTGTGCATGTGTGTGTGTGTATACATATATATAATATATTATATATTATATTATTTATTATATTTATTATATATTATAAATAATACATTATTTATATATAATATATTTTATATATATAATATAAATATATTATATAAATAAAGAAAATATATTATATATATAAAATATATATGTGTGTATGTGTCTGTGTATATATATAAAATATATTATATCTTTTATATTATATATATAAAATATATATGTGTGTGTGTATACGTATATATTTAAACTAAAGATCTTGTAAAACACTCTGCATCAAACGCATTTGTACGTTCGTCTCCTAAGCAAAAATCCAGGGAAAGCGACGTTTGAAATGTGTTGACCTCTCGTTAACCAATCCTACGGGACTGGGCTTTGAACGGCTGGTGTCTTTGCTTTTGAACGCCTCTGGCTTTGTAATCGGTCTCTCCCTGGTCGGCAATCTTAATTTCATTTATTTTTGAATGGGTTCCCCAGGGTCCGGAGATCCTGACTCTCTCTCTCTCTCTCTCTGTCTCTGTCTCTCTCTCTGTCTCTCTCTCTCTCTCTCGGCCCTTCTGTCCTGCCCAGAACCAGGAGAAAGCACTACAGGACTTGACCTTCCAGGGGAAACTGTCCTGTCAGGCAGGGGCTGGAAAAAAAGCCATTTGGAGACTCTCCCACCAGCACCCAGAAAATCAAATTCATACCTTTAACTGAATGTTTACAATTGCCCAGGAAGCCTCTGCCCGCGCGTCCCTCTGCGCACACCCAAGGCCCCCCCACCTGCCCCTGGTGCCTGGTCTGAAGGGACACCGTGAATTAACGCGCTCCTTGGGGAGCCCCCGTGCCCCGCTAATGGTCTGCGCTCCTCCAGATGCCCAACGTGCTCCTGCGCTCCCCAGAGCCGGAGGGAGGAGGGGATGGTGTGTAACAGAGGACAAGGCTGGAGAGGGGAGGAGGGAGACAGAAGCAGCGGGGCTAAAAGAGGAGGAAGGAGAGGACCCTATTTCTGACCACCTAGGAACAGAGCGCACCCCTCTCCATTCATCCTACGGAAAAGCCTTTTCAATGCAGCCACACGGGAAGACGCGAAGGAATCAGGGGCCAACAGAGATATTTTTTTTAAATGAAAGAGCTTGTAAAACGCTCTGCGTGAAACGTATCTGTAGCTTCCTCTCCTAAGTGAAACCGAGGGAAAGTTTTGTTTGCATGTGTTGGTTCCCAGAACCAACCCCACGGGAACCGAAGGGAATCAGGGGGCCGATATACGCGTTCGCTGGGTTTGTTTGCACCAAGGACAAACAAATATATATCATAGATACTATATATATTTATATACCATATATATTTCTTTGTTATTTGTCTAACACACATATGCATGTATATTTGTTTGCCTTTGGTGCAAAAGAATCCAATGAACCCAACCTCCAGGCCTCAGGCGTCTCCAAAAGCCCGGGAACCCCAACCCACCCCACACCCCAACCTCCCCGCGCTCCGGGGCGGGCGCAGGTGGCTGGACGCGTGCCCCGTGCGCTCCCGAGGACCAGGCCATGGCTCCGGCCCCCCCGGGGTTCCTACCTGCACGCGCGCCTCGGAAAGTCCCAGGCGCTGGCTGAGCTCCTCGCGCATGAAGGCGTCCGGGTAATGGGTCTCGTCGAAGAGTCGCTCCAGCTCGTTGAGCTGCTCCAGCGTGAAGTTCGTACGGCTGCGCCTCTGTTTCAGCTTCGTCTGCCCGTCCTCGTCCTCCGACTTCACGTCCTCGCGCTTCTCTTTGCATTCGTAAATCCCTGCGTGGCGGGTGGAGGGCACAGGGCTGAGGCCGGGAGCGCCTCTCCAAAGGCTCCCCGGGTCCCCTCCGCCCGCGCCCGCCTCCCCCAGCACGGCCCGCGGGGTCCTCCGCGAAGGCAGCCTGGCGCGCAGTGCGGGGCGGTTTTGCGCAACGTGGCGAACCCCTTCGTGCCTCCTTTGGTGGAAAGGGGGGGGCCTCGAACACCAATGCGCCTTTACGCAAAATCTGCGTGGGGTCCCCAAGGCAAAAGCCGAGGAAACGACTCGCTTCTTCCCCAACAACCTGGGCTTTGCGGGAACGTTGTTTGGTTGGCCTCATCTCCGAATCGTTTCCTCAATTATCCACTTCGCCGCTGTTGACATAACCTAACCTTTTTTTTTTTTTTTTTTTGGAAAGTGGGGTCTCAAATCCTATTTTTAAGGGAAAGAATTTGAGGAAGAACTGCCAACGGTGGGGTCCCCGCGCGAGGCGCCCGGGAAGGACACGGGGAGGGCCCGGGGCGAGTGGCAGATTCTAGACCCACAGAGAGACGCTATCGCCACCGCTGTAGCGCAGCGGGGCTGGGGGTCCCTGCGGGATTTGCCGGAGCTGGGAGCCCCTACCCGGAGCCTATTTCTGACCCAGCACAGCAGAGCCGCATCTGAGTACCCGAATGCAACACGCGTCTGGGGCTGAACCGTGTGGGCAGAAGTCTCTCCTTCCCAGTGACTTACACGCGGTTGGGCACCCACCCCACGAGGGTGCCAAAAATGTCACTTTCTCGTCTCCAATAATGGTGACCTGTCTGTATTTACAGGGGGGGGAGTCAGAAGCGCTGAAAAGTCAACCCTCAAGCGTTTCCAGGTGAAAAGCGTTTCCTTCCCAATTTTTTACACATTCCGCCCCTGACCAAGCTCAGGGGTTTAAATAAAACGTGTCTCCCTCGCTCCCCTGCAACCCAGGGCTGCTGGAAGTGGCATCTCCAACGGCCCTCTGTTCCTATCCCGGGCCTGCTGGGCACAGATTAAAAGCACCCCCACGCCCTCATTCCATGTCCCCTGGTACCAAGGGTAAGGGGGCTGGCATTGGGAAGTTCAGCCTGGACACAGTCTCCAAGAAGCAACTGCGCCCAAGAAACTTGCAAAGCTGACAAATCCAACGTGTCTACAAGGGAACGGGGTAAATGCAAGTACCCTGTTCTGTCTTCCTTCCTTCCACCACCCACTCTCTCAGTCTGAAAACGCCAGGGATGGACCCCAGCTGACACACTGGCCTTCAAACTCCTGAAGCCCCCGCAGGCTTTGCAAAAGCCACGGGCTCCCAGGCTCAGCGGGGACGCGCTGTTCCCCAAAACTCTACGTTCCCACGGGGAGCACCTCCCCTGCCCTCCGACCTCCATTTAACGTGGATCCGATGAAGAAATACCAGCACGGGTTGCAGTCCTGCCCCCCCGGGGTGTTCCCGCACCCAGCCAAGGGCAAAGGGTAGCGGGGACTCTCTGTGTCTCCTCTCCTGGGGCCCTGGGTCCTTGGCCTGGTCTTTCTTTTCCTCTCCCTTTGGAAAGACCTGGAGGATACTTTGCTCTCCTCGGTCCATGGCCAGGGGGAGAAGAGAGAGGAGGCGAGAGGAGGAAATCAGCGTCTGGGAAAGGACAGGTAAAAAGCAACGCCACGGAACCGGCCTGCTGCGCACCGCACAGCCTCTTAAATTCAATGCAGGCCCTCCAGTGGCTCCCAGCCTTGGGTCCAGCAAGGCCAACTCTGTCTCTATGAATTACAGCGCTGGGTGCCCCCGTAGAAATGTGCAGGGACGACCCCTTAAGGTAAGACAGGCCGAGCTCCTGCCTGGTAGACGGTGGGAAACCGGGGACTGCTTTGGAAACCACAGCCAGCTTTCTGCGTGGGTCACCAGCGCTGTTGTTTACACCTTTGACAGAGTCAGGAGCTGGTCAGTCCTACCAGGACAAGGCTGTTTCCCCAAGAACGATGCCAACTCCACAGCCAAGATGTAGGGTCCCGGAGAGCAGGGAGCCCCCCAGAGTCTCAGGAAGAATTCCCTTTGGGGGAACGCACCCTCGCACCTTAACTCTGCGTATCAGCCAAAGCCCAGACTCGATTTTCTGCCTCTTTGTACTGGAAACGTGATAGACACTCGTAGCCGTCTCCATCTGCGCCTCTGACACAGCTACAGCCCATTTTATTCTTAAGATGTGCGGCGCCCAGTCGTCCCCTCTTTGCACAGAGATCCTCAGGTCCAGCCCCTCTGTCTGAGCCTCTTGCTCCTTGATTTCCACCACGGGGCGATGCGCCCCTGAGGCTTCAGGAAGAAGGGCCAGAGGGGAGCCCCGGGGCCCGGTCTGCGCCCCCCGCACACCCGGCTACGCTCTGACAGCCTCGAGTGAGGACGCGCCGCGAAAACCACCAGCTTCCCCGGGCCCCTCGCGCCCCATCCGGATCCCGGCCACCTGCGGGCACCGGAGTGGATTTGATGGATCCGAACAGTCTTCATCAAAAACAAGTCTCGACGTTCAAAGGAAAAAAAATATATATATATATGTAGAAAGTGTTCCTTAAAGGCCACAGAAGCGAGCTGACCCGGGGCCTTCCCGTCTCCTCCCACGCAGCCTCCAGTCTTCCCGCGATCTGGGGGAGCCGGGCAGGCGCTGAGCGCTGGGAAGGCGCGTGGAGACAGCTCCTCTCCGCGTCTGGGTGACCGTAAATACGAGCCAGGCAGGCGGAGACACACATCCACATCCTAAGCAATCAGGCCCCAGGCCGGGCGCGGTGGCTCACGTCTGTCATCCCAGCACTTGGGGAGGCCGAGGCGGGCGGATCACCTGAGGTCAGGAGTTCGATACCAGCCTGGCCAACATGGAGAAACCCCGTCTCTGCTAAAAACACAAAAATGAGCCGGGCGTGGTGGCGGGCGCCTGTCATCCCAGCTCCTCGGGAGGCTGAGGCAGGAGAATCGCTTGAACCCTGGAGGCGGAGGTTGCAGTGAGCCGAGATCGCGCCACTGCACTCCAGCCTGGGTGACAGAGCGAGACTCCGTCTCAAAAAAAAAAAGGAATGAAAAAGATATCTCAGGCCCTACGGCCCAGCCTGATCCACCCCCGCGGTGCCCGCTGCGGCCCTCCCTGGGTCCCCCCCAAACCTCCCATCCACCACCCCTTCCCCGCGTCTCCGTCCGGGTCCTCTCCTCCCTTCCTTTCTTTCTTAGGCAAAGCCTGGCGGGCCCGGGCCTTACCCCGGCGATCCGAGCGCCGCCCATGTGCAGAGCGAGGGGCTCGCGGGGGGCCGACTCCGTGGCGAGGAGGCGCCGAACCCCAGCAGGGGCCCCCCGGAGCCGCCGGCGCGCAGACGAGCTTACCTTCCGCCACCCTCCCGGCGCCGAATTCTTTCAGTTTCTCCTTGTCATTGTCTACGTGGTCCTTGAACAAGTGCACCGGGCAGTGGCCGCCGCCCTCCGCGAGGTCCTGGAGGCTGGAATCGGACGTCCCCAGCTCCCGGGAGCGCGCCAGTCCGCTCTCCAAAACTTCCCGGTACGTAATGGAGTCCTTCTTCCCTCCGCCGCCGCCGCCGCCGCCGCCGCCTCCGCCGTTACCGTCCTTGCTTTTCTGGTCAAAAGACTTGGAGACAAACGCCGTGAGTTCTTCCATGGCTGGGGGCCGGGGGCTGGCGAGGAGCCGGGGCGGGTGGGTGCGCGCGCGTCTCCCCGGGCGCGGAGAGGACGGCCCGGTGCGCGCGGGTGGATCACCGGCGCGGTTATTTACGCCTTTCCATTGGAAATCTCACTATTTATACGCGTCGACCTCGCCCAGCCCCCCGTGCGCTGCCTGTCTGGTGCAATTACGAGGTCTCCGGGCTCCGCGGCGGACGCACACGCAGAGACGCTGTCTCTCCCCCCCACTCCACCCCCCTCAACGCCCGCAATTGGCTTTTCTTCTCATTTCATCACTGTTTGGCGTCCGTACACCTTGGTGCGAAGAGGCAACGATCCCAGTTTGGGAAGGGAGACGGCGCGCGCGCAGGAGGGGGGCGCAGAGGCGCCCGAGTCGTTCCCCCCCGCCCCACACCACACACAGGTTACCCCGCGTTCTTTCCGTGGCTGCAAGAAAACCAAACTCCAGCTTTTTCCTCCACACAGAGAGAGAGACACACAGAGACGTGGAGTTCCTCAGCCGTCCGGCCCCCCTCGCTCCCTGCAGGACAACCGAGCCCCGGAGCCTGGATCGTGCCAAGAAGCGCCCGGGGCGCACCGGGGAGGAGACGGCGAGACGCGGGGAGACCTGGGCGAGCCGGGGACGCGCGATCTTGGGAGAGGATGAGCTCCAACTTGGTGGCGGCGCGCGCTTGGATGGAGGGATGGTGAGATGGCCCGGAGCTGGGGGATCCCCGAAACGGAGAAGAACACGGGCCGGGTGTCCCCAAACCTGGACGCGGGCGCCTGGGAGGCGGTGGCGGAGGCCGAGGATTCCCCGGGGCCCCCTCCCGGGTCTCCAGCGCCCGCAGAAAGAAGCCCCAGGTCCCCGGGAGATCCGGTTCGTAAAACATCAATTGTTTTCTGCGCGCGCCAGACCCGGGCAGACCCCGGAGCGAGGCCTCCACCCTTCGCGCCGCGCTGTCACCCTGGCGTCTGGGGTCTTTACTGGGGTTGGGAGTGGAAAAAATACTTGTGATTGTGGTTTTCATTTGCGGGATGTGCTGCTGCTGGCTATTGGATGCGCTTTAGGGGAAGCCGGTGTTCGCCGTCGCGATCTGGAATCCGTTTTCCACGTCCTGGAAACCAGACGCGCCCCGGTTCCTGCCCAGGACCTTCTACAAATAAAGCGGAGTTTTTTCTCCCTTTCCCTCTTTTCTTTTCTCTTTCTTTCCTTCCTTCCTTCCTTCCTTTTCTTTCCCTTCCTTCTTTCTTTCTTTCTTTCTTTCTTTCTTTCTTTCTTTCTTTCTTTCTTTCTTTCTTTCTTTATCTTTCCTTCTTTCCTTCCTTCCTTCTTTCTTTCCTTCTTTCCTTTCCTTTTCTTTTCTTTCCTTTTCTTTCTTTCTTTCTTTCTTTCTTTCTTTCTTTCTTTCTTTCTTTCTTTCTTTCTTTCTTTATGTTTCCTTCTTTCCTTCCTTCCTTCCTTTCCTTTTCTTTCTTTCCTTCTTTCTTTCTTCTCTTTCTTTCTTTTCTTTCTCTTTCTGTAACATGCCCTCACTTTCCTTCTCCCATCGCGTTTGGACTTGGGAAGTCTCCTGAGGAAGGTGTGATTTTGGGGACAGGTTCCCGTCACCGTTTTTTGAGGGAGATTCCGGGGACCGCCCAGCCTCGAAGGCGCCCAGGGTTTTGGCGCTCGGGAGCCGGGCCCTGGTCTCGTTCGGCGGAAAGAAAGTGACACGTTTTCCCGGACACCGGGGCGCAGGGAAGGGCCCCCAGCAGCCCCGGCCAGGTTCACGTTGGGGGTTCATGGGCTGAGGGGAGGGGGGAGGCGCTGAGGGGCCGGAGAAACCGCCGCCCTGTTCCCTGCCTGCCTCCTTCCCTCGCTCGGCTTCTTCCTTCCTTCCTTCTCTTCCTTCTCTCCCTCCCCCTCCCCTCCTTCCTTCCCTCCTTCCCTCCCTTCCTCCCTCCCTCCTTCCTTCCTCCCCCTTTCCCTTCCTCTTTTGTCTTTCTTCCTCTCTACTTTCTCCTGCCTCTCCTTTCTCCACTTCTCTCTTTTTCCTTCCTTCCCTTTCCTTCCTTCCCTTACCTTCTTTCTCCTTCCTTCCTTTCTTCTTTCCTTCCTTCCTTCCTTCTCCTTCCTTCCTTCCTTCCTTCTTCCCTCCCTCTCTCTCTTTCCTCCTCCTTTCCCTCTTCCTGCATCTTTCTCCCCTCCTTCCTTCCTCCCTCTGTCCCTCCCTCCCTCCCAGAGACCCCCGGCCCCCAGGCCTTCTATCTGCCCCCGTCTCTCTCCTTCCCACATCCTCTCTCCTTCCTCTTTACCCGTTTCCCTCGTCCCTCCCTCTCTCTCTTTTCCTCCCTCCTTTCCCTCTTCCCCTGCATCTTTCTCCCCCTCCATCTCTCTTTCTCTCTCCCCCTCCCTCACTTGCTCAGTCTCTGCCTCTTCCTCCTGCCCTCTCTGCCTCCACCTACCTCCCCTTCCGTCTGCCTCCCCCCTTTTTCTGCCTCTCCCCTCCTTCCCCCTTCTCCTCCCGGGAGCCCAGCCCTGGCAGCCGGCGCCTCTGCCCGTGTCCCGCGTCACTCTGCCCCCCACACGCTCACCGGCTGGTCCCCATCGTTCGGGGGCTGCCACCTCCCCAGACTTCAAAACCGAAGGCAGAGAAGCCCCTGGAAACTCAACAAACAGGGCTTTGTCACCGCGCCCTCCCATCAAAGCGGGGCCTGGAGATATCACAGAGAATTACAAATAGTTCCATGTATTATGCAAAAAGGCGCCTCGCCGGGTAGTCGTCGGGGGAAGAGGCCGGGAGGGTGAGAGCAGGGGCGTGGGGTTGGCACCAGGAGGCCGGTTCGTGCCCCGGGAGGAGCCCCTTTCCCCGCTCCCCTTCCTCCCATGACCCCAGGGCTCGTCTTCCTCCCCAGCAGGCCCTGGGGACCCAGGAGGACACTTGAGCTGTGTGTTTGTGGGAGATGGGAGAGCCGTGGGGGACACGAGTGATGGTGGTGGGGGTAAGACAGAGACAGACAGGGAGAGACACGGAGATGGAGAGAGATGGAGAGAGAGGAGGGGAGAAAGAGAGAAAGGGAGAGAGAGAGAGAGAGATGGAGAGAGAGACAGAGACAGGGAGACACAGAGAGAGAGAGAAAGGGAGAGACAGGGAGATGGAGAGACAGACAGACAGGGAGGGAAAGAGAGAGAGAGACAGGGAGAGAGAGAAAAGGAGAGACAGTGAGAGATGGAGAGAGAGACAGACAGGGAGAGAAAGAGAGAGAGAGACAGGGAGAGAGAGAGAGAGACAGGGAGAGAGAGAAAAGGAGAGACAGTGAGAGATGGAGAGAGAGAAATATAGACAGACAGGGAGAGATAGCGAGAGACAGAGAGAGAGATGGAGAGAGAGACAGGGACAGGGAGAGACAGAGAGAGAGAGAAAGGGAGAGACAGGGAGATGGCGAGAGAGACAGACAGGGAGAGACAGAGAGAGAAAGGGAAAGAGAGAGACGGACAGGGAGAGACAGAGAGACACAGTGAGAGATGGAGAGAGAGACAGAGACAGGGGGACACAGAGAGAGAGAGAAAGGGAGAGACAGGGAGATGGAGAGAGAGACAGACAGGGAGAGACAGAGAGAGAGACAGTGAGAGATGGAGAGAGAGAAATATAGACAAACAGAGAGAGACAGAGAGAGAGATGGAGAGACACAGAGACAGGGAGACACAGAGAGACAAAAAGGGAGAGACAGGGAGATAGAGAGAAAGAGAGAGAGAGAGACAGAGAGACCAGAGAGACGGGGACACAGACACAGAGAGAGGCCGAGACACAGCGAGGGGGACAGGGAGGGGGAGAGAAAGAGGGAGACAGACAGAGACAGACAGATTCAGAGACAAATCTCTGGGTTAGAACAACTTTCTGGGGTCCTCTGAGGCCGGGTCACTGTTCTGACGGCCTCCCCTTCTCTTCCTCTGCGGGGAGACCAGGTCCCCAGGGACGACGCGGTAAAACCCCTCACAGCTGCTCTCTCTCTGTCTCGCTACCACACACCCTCCCTCCTCCCGGCCCAGCTGTCTTCTCCCAGTCCGAGGACCAGGCCTTCCTGGGGGTCCCGTGGGGTCCAGACCGGCCCAGACCTGAGGGTCCCGTGGGGCCGTCCCAGCCCGGCTGCCTTTGGCTGCCACCTGCACCCCTTGCCCCGTAGGAAACTCCGCTGTACCAGGGTCTGGAGCCTCCAGGAAGGAGAACGGGGACGGCAGAGTCAGGAGCTGGGGTCATTCAAGGCCCCTCGGCCTCAGAGAAATAACTCAAAGGCCCTGGTTCCACCGAAGCCGGAATTGTAACGGCCGTGGCCGGCGAACGGCTCTGAAATCCAGCACGTTGAAGTCACGAGACACGTCCCTGCGTTTCCAAGACCCCACTTTTCCTGAGAGTTTCTGACGAGGTAAAACAGATCATGTGTCTGTAAAAGTCCAACTTCAACTCCAAGTGCTGACCTCGCCCCTCTCGCCAGAAGCCCTTTCCCTTCTCTTACCCACAGCTTCCCTGTACTTCCCTTTAAAGGTAGAGGCACGAAACACCTACGATTTGTGTGAATGATCGTGTTTGAGAAATCTCTAGGCAGGAGCTTTTTCGACCACACACGTTTTTCGTAGCGGATTCAAGATGCCGTCGAAGGCTGCAGCGGCTCAAGTCTGCAGACCGGGCGGACGCGATGAAATACGGCGTTGACGTTTTACAGCAGGCGGCTGCAGGCTGAAGGGAGGGTCTGCACCTCCCTGGGCCTGAGCTGTGCACAAGGGGGTGCTTGTTTGAGATTTTATGGACGCTTCCCTGAGACAGGGAGAGAGAGAGAGAAAGAGAGAGACACAGATAGACAGAGAGACACAGAGACAAGGAGAGACAGGGGACAGAGACAGAGAGAGAGAGAGAGAGAGACACAGATAGACAGAGAGACACAGAGACAAGGAGAGACAGGGGACAGAGACAGAGAGAGAGAGAGACAGAGAAAAAGAGAGAGAGAGAGACAGAGATAGACGGAGAGACAGAGAAAGAGAGAGAGAGAGAGACCAGCACAGCAGAGAAGAGACTTTTCACATCTCACCAGATCTTGTTCGGACGTGGCTGCCTCTCCCTGTAGGAAAATGCATTTCGCCAGGTGTCCCCAGAAGAATCAGGTTTCAGAAAAGTTCGGGGAGAGACAAAAGCAATGACGGCGGATCAAAACGCCAAGGGGAAAAGCGAGAAATGGCAGAGGGAGGAGGAGGGACAGGAGTAGAAGGAGGAGGAGGAGAAGGAGGAAGAGGAGGAAGGAGAAGAAGGAGGAGGAGGGAGGATGAAGGGGAGGAGGAGGGGGGAGGAAGAGGAAAGAAAGAAAGAAGAAAGAAAGAAAGAAAGAAAGAAAGAAAGAAAGAAAGAAAGAAAGAGAAAAGAAAGGAAACAGAAAGAAAAAGAAAGTAAGAAGGAGAAAAAGAGAGAGGAAGGAAGGAAGGCAAGAAGAAAGAAAGACAAAAAAGGAAAAAGAAAACTAAGAAAGAGGAAAAGAGAGAAGGAAAGAGATGGAAGGAAGGAAGGAGAAAGAAAGAAACTAAGAAGGAGAAGAAGAGAGAGAAAGGAAGGAAGAAAGAGAGGAAGGAAAAAAGGGAAGAAGGAGAGAGAGGGAAAGAAGGAAGGAAGAAGAAAGAAAGAAAAGAAAGAAAGACAAAAAAGGAAAAAGAAAACTAAGAGGAAAAGAGAGAGGAAGGAAGGAAGGAAGGAGAAAGAAAGAAAGAAAGAAAGAAAGAAAGAAAGAAAGAAAGAAAGAAAGAAACTAAGGAGAAGAACAGAGAAGAAGGAAGGAAGAAAGAGAGGAAGGAAAAAAGGAAAGAAGGAGAGAGGGAAAGAAGGAAGGAGGAAGAAAGAAAGAAGAAAGAAAGACAAAAAAGGAAAAAGAAAGCTAAGAAAGAGGGAAAGAGACAGGAAGGAAGGAAGGCAGGCAGGCAGGCGAGGGAAGGAAGGAAGGGGAGAAGGAAGGAAGGAAAAACTTTCTGGAAACGAAAAGGAAAGTCCCAAAACCGACCTCACCAAGCCCTGAGCGCGCCCCGGGGGTGGCTTCGCGTCCAGAGGCCTCCCCAGCGCGGTCACCGCCTCCTGCAAACCCTCCTGCAAACCCTCCTGCAAACCCTCCTGCAAACCCTGCGCGGACGGACGGGGGCTGCTGAGTCCTGGGGGCGTCCGATCCTCCTGTCCCCTCCTCTCCACCCTCCCGGTTCTGTTTGCAATAGAAACAGACTCGGAAATGAAATCAAACAAAACCAATGTGGGCAGGTCCCCCTTGTTCTCAGGACGAGGGAACGGTCCGGGGCAAAAGGAGGCGGCCGCAGGGTGATTTCAACACCCCTGTTGGCTCCTGGGCACCCCCCACTCCCCCCAGGGACCCGCCCTGGTTGCATTGACCCAAGTTTCCAGGGTGCTTGGTCCCTGGAGCGCGCGCTCCAGTTGCAAAGAAGCAGCAAATCCCCTGATCCGGGACAGCGCTCTCCGCGGTCCGCCCGCCGGGCCTGGGGGCCCCACAGCAGAGGAGCGAGGATCCCGGGAGCTTCTTCTCGCCTTTGCACCCCTCCTGCAGCCCACACCGAGCTGCAGCCTCCTATCCCGGCCCTTCTCTGAGTTCCCCCCAACTCCCCACCAAACAGGCCCAGAGCTGGGGGAGCGGGGAGCGCAGCAGGCCTGAAGCTGCAGAGACCCCGGGAGTTCCCCGACCTGAACCCGGTCCCAGCTCGATCTGCTTTTGATTTCGCCCCTGGAGACGCAGGCAGGGCTGGGAAGGTCAGACTCGCAGCTCGGGAACAGCAGGAGGCGGCCAGACGCGGCCTCTCCACGGGGCGTCTCGCTGTGGCTGGAGCAGTGGGTGGTGGTGCAATGGCTCCCCTTCCCTTTCCTCGCTCTCCAAAGTGCAGGAAAGGAACGAGAGAGGAGACTCAGGCGCTGTGGCATCTGTTCGAGGACCTGCGAGGCTGACGCGTTTCCACTTGGGCGTCCAGGCGTCTCTGAGTCGCGTCCCCCCAGAAATCCAAGGCAGGTTCCTGCAAACCACGGGTGAACCTGCCCCCCGGGGGTCCCGACCAGCCCTTTCCAGAAGACATCGGCTGGGGGAGACACGAGGAACGCGCTTAGGATGGTTGGGAATAGGAATGAACTCTGGGTCTGGTCCATTTTTAAAAAATCCTCTGGCTTTTTGGATGTGGATTAGGAGTATGTTTTCAAGAATAAGTTATTCTCTCTTTCTCTCTCTCTCTCTCTCTCTCTCTGTCTCTCTCTGTGTCTTGCTCTCATTTGCAACAAGGGAAAAGAAGCCATGAACGTTCCCATACTAAACACTTGATGAAACTCCTGAAAAGTATGGCTTTGATTATTATTATAATATATATATATATATTTTATTTTTTTCAGTTTTAGCTCTAACGAAGCTTGGCCAGCCCTTTCCAGAAGGCATCGGCGGGGGGAGACACGAGGAACGCGCTTAGGATGGGTTGGGAATAGGATTGAACTCTGGGTCTGGTGCATTTTATCAAATCCTGTGACTTTTTGGATGTGGATTAGGTATGTTTTAAAAAAATAAGTCATTTTCTCTCTCTCTCTCCTTCTCCCTCTCTGTCTCTCTCTCTGTCTCTGTCTCTCTCTGTCTCTCGCTCTCAATTGCAACAAGGGAAAAAGAGCTGTGAACGTTCACATACTGAACACTTGATGAAACTCCTGAAAAGTATGGCTTTGATTATTTTATATGTATATATATAATTTTATATATATATAATTATATATATAAATTTTATATATATTTCTATATATATTTTATATTTATTTATATTTATTTATTTGTATATTTATATTTATTTATACATATTTATATATATAAATATATATATTTATATATAAATTTATATATATATTTTATATATATACATATATTTTCAGTTTTAGCTCCAACGAAGCTTGGCTCCCTGGAACCTAATGTATTTACTTGAAATCAAATTTCACGCCCAGAGCTCTTCATTGCAGAGTGGCCTCTGTGTTGGGGCCCTCTGGGGTCTCCAGCCCCTCCTGAGCACAAAATCTCAGGCCTCCCCCACCCCTTCCCCGGCCCCTACTCCACACCCACCCCCACCAGCCAACTGTGGCCTCCTCCTGGGTTCTCCAACCAGGGCAAGAAACACTTTGCAAGTGTCAGGTCCGTTCCGTGTGGCCCATTTTTTTTTATTTTATTTTATTTTCGTCAGCACATAACTCGAAAGGCAATTTGGGTTAATCATAACCACGGAGGGAGGGCGATATATTCCTGCGTTCTGCCCAAGGTTCAGCCTCTCCCACAACCTCCAACCCCTCCCCGTCCATTAAATATGTATAAGGATCGATCAGGGATTCGGGATTTTCCAGAGGTCTTAACACATTTCCTAGACGAACCGACTCGTGTGTTTTTGCTCCCCCTCCTCCCCTTTTACATCTAGAAACCCGGATTCCTCCTCCCTCCGAGGCTGTTTATTGATTGACGCACACATCCACGTCGTTCGCGTAACAGTAAAAGATTTTCATTAAACTGAGCTTTGTCAGTCCGGCTCGTGGATGGCTGAGATGGATCCAGCGGACAAATGCGACCCTCTATGATATTTAAAAAGGGCACATAGGCCCCGGTTGCCTTTGTCTTCTCTCCAGAGGCCTGGCTGACCATATGTGTGTAAGGGCCTGCTTTGGGGAACGTAGCTTTGTTTTCATGGAGGGTTTTCTTTTTTTGGTGGTGGTGTTCGTTTGTTTCACTTTATCTCACTTTTGCTACACGTCCGAGGGTTTAGGGAGGGGGTGTCCCTCAAACACCCCACCATGCAAACTTGCCATTTTAAAACTACCACTTCCTAGGAGAGAATGTTGCTGGTTTTTTTTTCTCCGGGAGCTTCTGTGGAATTTTCTTGTCTCTCTCTCTCTCTCTCTCTCTGTCCTAAACCTCAATATGTACTTTGCAACATATGGAGAGCATTAAACTCCTTTCCTTTCGGATTGAATCACAGGGCCTCGACTTTATGTTTGATTTCAGAAAACTCTTATTTCTTTAAGAAAAAACGTTATTTTATATATATATATAATATTTATATTTTTATATATTTATATATATTTATATAAATACATATTATATATATTCATATATATTTATATAAATACATATTATATATATTTATATATATATAAATACATATTATATATATTTATATATATATAAATACATATTATATATATATTTATATATATATATTTTTTCTTTTTCAGGGAACCAAGGCGTTAGTCACGAAGAGCACACCCAGGAAGGCCGTTGGCTGGAGACCACCCCCGCACCAACAAGGGGCGGCCCTCCCTCGCCAGGAATAAATTCAACCCCTTTTCTGCGGTCACTCATGTTCTCAGGAATACATCTTGGAGGTGTATTTGGATTTTCATTTCCACGTCTGGCACACGGGCCTCCGCAAGGGGACAGAAGGAGAACTGGTTCCTCCTTCCTCCTGCCCGTGCTCCAGACCTGGGCTTCGCGTCCCCAGGACGCACCGGCTTAAGAAATTGGCAGGACCCCCCCCCCCAGCACAAACAGGCCCCCCAATCTTTGGCCACGTCGCTCCAATGTCAAAACGCAGGTGGAAGGAACGAAGACGTGCACCGGGCAGAGCCAGGAAGAGGCGTAGGCGAATGGCATCCAGGGGCGCGCAGGGACACTGGGGTCCCGAGCCTGCCTCAGGGGTGGGGGGGCGAGGAGCGCACACAGGCACAGGGCGTCCTGCTTGGTTCACCTCCTTCCTCCCCGGCTGAGGCCTCAGAAGAGGACCTGACCCTTGGGTAGGGCAAGCGCCGGGGGAGACCTGGAGACTCAGGTGTGCACCTGCCCCTAGGCCCCAGAGGTTTCCTATCGCCCTCACCAACGCCCAAGTGCAAGGAGCTCGGCCATTCCCTGAGGTGAGGACCTGATCCTTGGGTAGGGCCAGCGCCGGGGAGACCAGGCCTTGGACGGCTCAGAGCGGGCGTGTGCACCTGCCCCTAGGCCCCAGAGGTTTCCTATCGCCCTCACCAACGCCCAACTGCAAGGAGCCCTAGTATTCCCTGAGGTAAGGACCTGACCCTTGGGTAGGGCAAGCGGGGGAAGACCAGGCCTTGGACGGCTCCGAGCGCGCGTGTGCACCTGTCCCGATCCCCCAAAGGTTTTCCATCGCCCCCACCGCCCCCCGCGCAACTCCAAGGAACGCAGCATTGCCTGTCGGGTGGAATAAGCACCTAGCGCCGTCTCTCCATCCCTTCCCTTCCACCTCCAGAAGCCGTGTCTTTGGAAAAAAATATTCCAGCACAGAAACTTTGCCTTCTTCTCTAGGAGCAGGCAAGAATTAATTGGCTAATTTGTGCAGCAGATCTGGCCGCCTCCTCTCCGTTCTCCTGCATCCAGGGGCTGCCCTGGAACCGAACTTCCGCGGGGACCAGGCCCAAGTCCTCACCCAGCGCACGCAGCTTCTGCAGACACAGCTCTGAGGCCCCCAGGTGAGGGTCCTGGAACCTCCCCACCCACCCCAGTCCCAGGCTCCTGGGCGCTCCTGGACCAGCCCGCGAGGCCACGACCCCAGGGGTCCCCCATGGTGCCCGGACTGGGGGCGCTTATTCCTGCTCAGGGACTCGGTGGGAGGCTGGGGGAGCTGCCTTGGGTCTCTCCGGGCGGTTCTTCATCCCACCCCACTAATGAGGCCCCCGCGCTGACCGCCCAAGGCTGCCTGTGGGGGGGTCGGGATGCGCCCCTGCCCGGCCCTGCGCGCACTGGGGAACTCGGCCCGCGGTGGCTGGGAAGGCGGGGAGCGCAGAGCGTGCGGGGTCTCCAGGCAGGAGCTGCGGGGCAGGGATCTGAGGGAGGGATTTGGGGGAGGTCCGCGTGCAGCCGGGCTAATTGGGGCGCGCAGGCGGAGTGCGGGGGAGGGGCCCCGGGGCGAGGCAGCAGGGGTGGGGGGGGTCTGTCCACCCGCGGCTCAGCCTCCTGGCCCGAGGCGAAGCTTGGGGCAAAAGAGCTGAGCTCGACCCAGCTGGACGCTCGCCCGGAGCCCAGCTCTGCGCTCTGCACCGCGGTGCGCTCATCTCCCGCAGCGCACGGGGCAGGGGGGGCGCACCCGGGGTAAGGGTAAAAGCAAGCACCGGCCCAGCCACCCCTGCACCCCCAGCCACGCAGGATAAACCGCTCGAGCATGCCCTGGGTTCACTTCATTCCTTCATCCATTCATTTATTCATTCATTCTGCGCGCGTGCTGGCCGCACCTGTCCCCCTCTCACACCTGTTCGGGCTGCCCCCCGTGAGCCTGTAGCCCTGGGTCTGGCAGCGGGGCGGTGGGAGTCACTGCCTCCCCCTTGTTTTCAGACGAGTCAGAAGTTCCTGGGGTTGTAGGAGCTTGGCCAGGGGAGCTGTGAAAGGCCCGGGGCCTTCCCAGCAGGTCTGGGGTCTGTGTGGGGCTCAGGAAGGCAGTTTCCAGGGCGCAGTAAAGTGTCTTTGGGGACCTGTTTTGGGGTCCCCAGGTCCCTGTGGCTTCAGGGTGCAGCCCGATTGGACCAGATAAGCTGGGGTCCCTTGTCTGGGCAGGTGATCTGGGGACTCTGGGCCTCCAGGGATGAGAGGTTCTCCTGCACACAGGCCACGATGCCCAGGGCTATGAGAGCGTGGGCGTCTGGAGGGGACATGAGACTTGAGAACGTGGGGGTCTGGAGGGGAGGTGACCACCTGAGGGTCCGGAGGGTACATGACACCATTGAGATCTGGAGGGAGACTCCCTCATTTTTTTTTTTTAATTATACTTTAAGTTGTAGGGTACATGTGCATAACGTGCAGGTTTGTTACATATGTATACTTGAGCCATGTTGGTGTGCTGCACCCATCAACTCGTCAGCACCCATCAACACATCATTTACATCAGGTATAACTCCCAATGCAATCCCTCCCCGCTCCCCCCTCCCCATGATAGGCCCCGGTGTGTGATGTTCCCCTTCCCGAGTCCAAGTGATCTCATTGTTCAGTTCCCACCTATGAGTGAGAACATGCGGTGTTTGGTTTTCTGTTCTTGAGATAGTTTGCTAAGAATGATGGTTTCCAGCTGCATCCATGTCCCTACAAAGGACACGAACTCATCCTTTTTTATGGCTGCATAGTATTCCATGGTGTGTATGTGCCACATTTTCTTAATCCAATCTGTCACTGATGGACATTTGGTTTGGTTCCAAGTCTTTGCTATCGACTCCCTCATTTTGACACTGCAGCTTTTATTCTGCTCCTTTGTGGTTAGGCCGCGAGTGGCTTTGACAACATCCTTTCTCCTGCGAAACGGGTTGTGGTGGATTAGGAGGATCTGATCTCCCCGACCGTTGGACACACTTCTGCGTCGGTCTGGGAAGAAGGCTCCCTCAGGACTGAAGCCATCACTGTCCCCAGGTGGGCGTCAGGACCCGGTCAGCTGTGAAATCCACGCCAGCCCCCATCCCCCCAACCCCCCAAAAAAGAGACGTCCAGACGCTCATCCCTGGAAACTGTGACCATGTTACTGTGGGGGCCAAGGGAGCTTCGCCCTTGGAAAGTTTGCTGAAAAATTAATCTGCAAAAAGCAGAGGAAAGAAGAGGCTGGGTGTCGTGGCTCACACCTGTCATCCCAGCACTTTGGGAGGCTGAGGCGGGAGGATCACGAGGTCAGGAGATCGAGACCATCCTGGCTAACACGGTGAAACCCCGTCTCTACTAAAAATACAAAAAACCAGCTGGGCGTGGTGGCGGGCGCCTGTGGTCCCAGCTACTCGGGAGGCTGAGGCAGGAGAATCGCTTGAACCCGGGAGGCAGAGGTTGCAGTGAGCCGAGATCGCGCCACTGCACTCCCGCCTGGACGGCAGAGCAACACTCCAATTAAAAAAAAAAAAAAGGGCCAGGCACGGTGGCTCAACCCTGTCATCCCAGCACTTTGGGAGGCCGAAGTGGGCGGATCACCTGAGGTCAGGAGTTCGAGACCAGCCTGGCCAACCTGGTGAAACCCCATCTCTGCTAAAGATTCAAACATTAGCTGGACGTGGTGGCAGGTGCCTGTCATCTCAGCTACTCGGGAGGCTGAGGCAGGAGAATCGCTTGAACCCGGGAGGCGGAGGTTGCAGTGAGCCGAGATCGCGCCATTACACTCCAGCCTGGGTGACAGAGCGAGACTCCAATTTAAAAAAAAGAAGAAGAATAGGAGACAACACACATTTATTTAATGTGTATACACAGGAGCCTTCAGAAGGAAGACCCAAAGATACAAGGGAAACTGTCCATTTTTGTGCTTCGGTTCAACAAAACCCTGTAGAAACAGCACAAAAAGGACCTGACCAAAGGCTCGTGGACTGAGTAGGGAAACCCAGCCAGGCCTGTCTGTCTGGAATCTTCTTGGCCTGTCTGAGCAGCGGCGTTCTTGTCTTCTAGGTGTGGGGCAGGGTCTTCTCTGAAATGGGGATCTTCGGACCTTCAGTCAAACAACGTTAAGTCAGGGAATTTCCTTATGACCAGTTTGTATACAGACACAGTAGAGGGAAAATTAGTCTTATTTTTGAGTTTTACGGCTGGCTTTGGCGACAAGGGGTTCCTGTGTCCAGGACTCAGAGTGGGGAAGAGGAATTCTAGTTTCTCTGGTGTCTTTGGGGGAAAAGAGCTCTTGTTTCTTCTTCTTCTTCTTTTTTTTTTTTTCTTTTTCTTTTTTTGACACTGAGTCTCGCTCTGTCACCCAGGCTGGAGTGCAGTTGGGTGATCTCGGCTCACGGCAACCTCCGCCTTCCGACTTCAAGCGATTCTCCTGCCTCAGCCTCCCGAGTAGCTGAGATTACAGGCACCTGCCACCTTGTCCGGGAGTTTTTGTATTTTTAGCAGAGACGGGGTTTCACCGTATTGTCCGGGCTGGTCTTGAACGCCTGACCTCGGGCAAGCTGCCCACCTCGGCCTCCCAAAGTGCTGGGATGACAGGCTGAGCCACCGTGCCCGGCTTGGTGTCTCCTGTACAGCAAGACCCAGTCTCAAAAACAATAACAAAACATACATATAAAGGGGAAATACATAAAGGACAGAGATATACATTTATTTTACTTTATTATCATTATTTTTTTGAGGGTCTTTCTCTGTCACCCAGGCTGGAGTGCCGTGGTATGATCACAGCTCACTGCAGCCTCGACCTCCCAGGCTCAAGTGATCCTCCCACCTCAGCCTCTCAAGTAGCTGGGAATACGGGTGTGCACCACCCTGCCCAGGTAATTTTTTGTATTTTTTTTGTAGAGACAGACTTGCTATGTTGCCCAGGCTGTGAGACAAGATTGCACCACTGCACTCCGGCCTGGGCGACAAGAGCGAAACTCCATCTCAAAGGAAAGAAAAGGAAGGGAAGGGAGAGGGGAGGGGAGAGAAGGGGAGGGGAGGGGAGGGGAGGTGGGGGAGGGGAGAAGAGGAGAGGAGAGGGGAGGAGAGGGGCGGAGAGAAGAGGGTGGAGAGGGGAGGAGAGAAGAGGGAGGGGAGGGGAGGGAGGGAGAAGAGGGAGGGGAGGGGAGGGGAGGAGGGAGAGAAAGGGAGCAGAGGGAGGAGAGGAGAGGAGAGGGGAGGAGAGGGGAGGAGAGAAGAGGGTGGAGAGGGGAGGAGAGAAGAGGGAGGGGAGGAGGGAGGGAGAGGGGAGGAGGGAGGAGGAGAGAAGAGGGAGGGGAGGGAGGGGAGGGGAGGGGAGGGGAGAAGAGGGAGGGGAGGAGGGAGGGAGGAGGAGGGAGAGGAGAGGGGAGGGAGGGGAGGGAGGAGAGAAGAGGGTGGGGAGGGAGGGGAGGAGAGAAAGGGAGCAGAGGGAGGAGAGAGGGGAGGAGAGAAGAGGGTGGAGAGGGGAGGAGGGAGGGAGGAGAGGAGAGGGGAGGGGAGGGAGAAGAGGGAGGGGAGGGGAGGGAGGAGGAGAGAAGAGGGTGGAGAGGGGAGGAGAGAAGAGGGTGGAGAGGGGAGGAGAGAAGAGGGTGGAGAGGGGAGGAGAGGAGAGGAGAGGGGGGAGGGGAGAAGAGGGAGGGGAGGGGAGGGGAGAGAAAGGGAGCAGACGGGAGGAGAGAAGAGGGGAGGGGAGGGGAGGGGAGGGGAGGAGAGGGGAGAAGAGGGAGGGGAGGGGAGGGGAGAAGAGGGAGGGGAGGGGAGGAGAGGGGCTGTATTTGCCTTCGATTCTCTCTGAGCCCAGGAAGACGTTGGTGCTGTGTGGACTTGAATGGCCGAGATGACCTGGAGCAGCTCCAAGCCATTGCACAGCAGCCGCAGAGACAGAGCAAGACCCCATCTCTATAAAAACTAAAAGCAGCCGGGCGCGGTGGCTCACGCCTGTCATCCCAGCACTTTGGGAGGCCAAGGCGGGCGGATCCTGAGGTCAGGAGTTCGAGACCAGCCTGGCCAACATGGCGAAACCCCATCTCTACTAAAAACACAAAAATGAGCCGGGCGTGGTGGCAGGTGCCTGTCATCCCAGCTACTCAGGAGGCTGAGGCAGGAGAATCGCTTGAATCCAGGAGGCGGAGGTTGCAGTGAGTTGAGATCGCACCACTGCACTCCAGCCTGGGTGACAGGGCGAGACTCTGTCTCAAAAACAACAACAACAACAACAACAACAACAACAAAAACAGCTACAAATTAGGTCTCTGCAAAACACATACCTTTCCATTGATAAACAAAGACCTTAACCAGACCAAATATAGTAATCCCAGCATCTTGGGAGGCTGAGGGAAGAGCACCATTTAAGCCCAGGAGTTTAAGACCAGCCTGGGCAACACAGAGAGTCCCCATCTCTACAAAAAACCAAACATGAGCCGGGTGGGGCGGTGCACGCCTGGGGTCCCAGCTACTAGGGAGGCTGAGGCAGGAGGATCGCATGAGCCCGGAAATTGGAGGCTGCCGTGAGCTATGATGGCACCACTGCACTGCAGCCTGGGCAACAGAGCCAGACCCTGTCTCTAAAACCATAGACATTTAAAAGCAGTAATAAAAAGAGAATCTATTCACGAGACGCAGAAACGAGGCCTGCAAAGTGGTCCTTGTCTCCTGTTGCAGGACCTCTCTTCCCCTCCCACCTGCCTGTACTGCAAACCTCCAAACCCATCCGGTTTAGAGCGATCTATTTTTGTTTGCATATGGAATTCTGTTTTTTTTTTTTAAAAAAAAATGCCAGGGACAGACAATGTCTGGAAGCACTGGGCGTTAAAGGACAGTTTAATGGAGGGACTGCAGCTGAGACTTCTCCTGGTCCCTTTCGTGCACATCTCAAAGTGCATGCAAGGGCGTGAAATCAGGCCTGAGATCGAGGACAGCAGCTGAAAAAGAAGATTCCAGGAAAAAACGCACTAATGTTTCTGCAGAGGTTGGATCCAAGCCTTGGAAATCCGGACAGACGGACGCTGGGTCCATGGCTTCCGAAGTCACCTGCGTTCTCCACCTGCTCATTGCTCTGTTAAAAACCAGTGTCCTGCGACGCTCCCCGAAAGCTAGTCCCTCACCATAGTTCAGCCCAGGCCAGGAGAGGCGGCTCGCGCCTGTCATCCCAGCACTTTGGGAGGCCGAGGCGGGAGGATCACCTGAGATCAGGAGTTCGAGACCAGCCTGGCCAACATGGTGAAATAAATTATATATTATATATATAATAAATTATATTATATATAATAAATTATAAATTATATATTATAAATCTATAATACATAAATACATAAATACATATAATACATAATACATAAATAAATGATATACTATAAATATCTAACATATAAATATATAAAATACCATATATGACAAATATATATTTCAGCCTAGAATATATATTATATATAGAATATATATTATATATTAAAAAAGATAAAAACAAACATTATTTATTATACAAACGTATTACTCTAGAATTATATTATATACAAATATATATAAAACATGTATGTTATATATTAGCCTGGAATTACATATATATACATATGTGTGTATACATATAATATATACTATATAGTATATACGTATTACTATATAGTATATTTGTATTACTATATATGTATATATAACTATACAGTATATATGTATTACTATATAGTATATGTTACTATATATACTATGTAATATAGAATATATTACTATATATACTATATAATATAGAATACATTATATATGATATATTGTATACTATATATTGTATATACTATGTTATATATAGTATATATAGTAATACATAATACTTTGGGAGGCCGAGGTGGGAGGATCACCTGAGATCAGGAGTTCGAGACCAGCCTAGGCAGCATGGTGAAATAAATTATATATTATATATATAATAAATTATAAATTATGTATTATATATATAATAAATTATAAATTATATATTATAAATCTATAATACATAAATACATAAATACATATAATACATAATACATAAATAAATGATATACTATAAATATCTAATATATAAATATATAAAATACCATATATGACAAATATATATTTCAGCCTAGAATATATATTATATATAGAATATATAGTATATTAAAAAAAGATAAAAACAAACATTATATATTATACAAACGTATTACTATAGAATTATATTATATACAAATATATATAAAACATGTATGTTATATATTAGCCTGGAATTACATATATATACACATATGTGTGTATACATATAATATATACTATATAGTATATACGTATTACTATATAGTATATTTGAATTACTACATATGCATATATAACTATATAGTATATGCATATACTATGTAGTATATATTACTATATATACTATATAATATAGAATACATTATATATGATATATTGTATACTATATATTATATATACTATGTTATATATAGTGTATATAGTAATATATAATACTTTGGGAGGCCGAGGCGGGAGGATCACCTGAGGTCAGGAGTTCGAGACCAGCCTAGGCAGCCTGGTGAAATAAATTATATATTTTATATATAATAAACTATAAATTATATATTATAAATCTATAATACATAAATACATAAATACATATAATACATAATACATAAATAAATGACATACTATAAATATCTAACATATAAATATATAAATATATAAAATACCATATATGACAAATATATATTTCAGCCTAGAATATATATTATATATAGAATATATATTATATATTAAAAAGATAAAAACAAACATTATATATTATACAAACGTATTACTCTAGAATTATATTATATACAAATATATATAAAACATGTATGTTATATATTAGCCTAGAATTACATATATATATACACATATGTGTGTATACATATAATATATACTATATAGTATATACGTATTACTATATAGTATATTTGAATTACTACATATGCATATATAACTATATAGTATATGCATATACTATGTAGTATATATTACTATATATACTATATAATATAGAATACATTATATATGATATATTGTATACTATGTATTATATATACTATGTTATATATAGTGTATATAGTAATATATAATACTTTGGGAGGCCGAGGCGGGGGGATCACCTGAGGTCAGGAGTTCGAGACCAGCCTAGGCAGTATGGTGAAACCCCGTCTCTATTAAAAATACAAACATTAGCCAGACGTGGTGGCAGGTGCCTGTAATCCCAGCTACTTGGGAGACTGAGGCAGGAGGATCACCTGAACTTTGGGAGGTCGAGGCTGCAGTGAGCTGTGATTGCGCTATTGCACTCCAGCTTGGGGGACAGACTGAGACCCTGTCTCAGATCATAGATAAATAAATAAATATGTATATATATACACATATGAAATATCTTCAGAGACTTGTCAGTAACCTGGGCATCCTAAGATAATTGTCCTCTAGGCTGAAATATATATATAAATACAGATATAATAAATATATTTAATATATAAATATGTAAGACATGTTACAAATTAAATATATTATATACTGTAAATCTATAATACATAATACATAATACATATAATACATAATACATAAATAAAATGATATACTATAAATATCTAATATATAAATATATAAAATACCATATATGACAAATATATATTTCAGCCTAGAATATATATTATATATAGAATATATAGTATATTAAAAAAAGATAAAAACAAACATTATATATTATACAAACGTATTACTATAGAATTATATTATATACAAATATATATAAAACATGTATGTTATATATTAGCCTGGAATTACATATATATACACATATGTGTGTATACATATAATATATACTATATAGTATATACGTATTACTATATAGTATATTTGAATTACTACATATGCATATATAACTATATAGTATATGCATATACTATGTAGTATATATTACTATATATACTATATAATATAGAATACATTATATATGATATATTGTATACTATATATTATATATACTATGTTATATATAGTATATATACTAATATATAATACTTTGGGAGGCCGAGGCGGGAGGATCACCTGAGGTCAGGAGTTCGAGACCAGCCTACACAGCATGGTGAAACCCCGTCTCTATTAAAAATACAAACATTAGCCAGGTGTGGTGGCGGGTGCCGTAATCCCAGCTACTCAGGAGGCTGAGGCAGGAAGATCACCTGAACTTTGGGAGGTCGAGGCTGCAGTGAGCTGTGATTGCGCTATTGCACTCCAGCTTGGGGGACAGACTGAGACCCTGTCTCAGATCATAGATAAATAAATAAATATATGTATATACATATGAAATATCTTCAGAGACTTGTCAGTAACCTGGGCGTCCTAAGATAATTGTCCTCTAGGCTGAAATATATATGTAAATACAGATATAATAAATATATTTAATATATAAATACGTAAGACATGTTACAAATTAAATATATTATATATTGTAAATTAAGTATATTACATTATAAATTAAATAAATTGTATATTATAAATCTATAATACATAAATAAATGATGTACTATAAATAGCTAATATATAAATATGTAAAATACCATATATTACAAATATATATTTTAGCCTAGAATATATATTATATATAGACTATGTATTATACATAGAAAAAAACAGAAAAAAACAAACATTTATATATATTATACAAACATATTAGTCTAGAATTATATATTATATACAAATATATATAAAATATATATGTTACATATTAGCCTGGAATTACATATATAATTACTTTATATATACACATATGTGTGTATACATATAATATATACCATATAGTATATACGTATTAGTATATAGTATATATGTATTACTATATATACATATATACAACTAGTATATATGTATTACTGTATAGTATATTTTACTATACATACTATATACTATATAATATATAATACATTATATAATATATTGTATACTATATATTATGTATACTATATGTTATATATAGTATATATAGTAATATATGGTACTATATATTATATATTATATATTATGCTAATTATATAGTATTATATGTAATACTGTATGTTATATATTATACTCTATATTATAGAGTATATTATATACTATTATTATATAGTGTTATATAGTATTATATATAGTGTTATATATAGCAATATATAATTAATTCTATATATAATATAGAATTAATACTATATAATATATAATATGTAATGTTAGTAATATAATGTAAAACTATGTAATATATAATATATTGTACATTACATATTAGATATAATTATATATATACACATCCACACAGTATGTATGTACATATATATACACACAATTACCTTAGGAAGGCCAGGCTGCTGACGAGCCTCTAAGGATATTTCACTGGGGCATTTCAGGAGCTTCCCTGCAAACCCTAAGCCACGTGCTTGCTATTAAAATGTTTCCCTTTTGCGGATGTGAAACCCACGGGGAGGCTGCAGAAGCCGTTCAAAACCTGCTCATTCCTCCATGTAGGAAATGAAAGTGCGCAAACCTTCATCTGCAAAGCGTGCACCTGACCAGTGGGTGTACGTCCGTCTAGTGAGACACGCACCCTCCGCATGCTGCACCCATCAACCCATTATCTAAGTTTTAAGCCCTACATGCATTCAGTATATGTCTTAATGTTCTCCCTCCCACTTCCTCCACCCTCAGACAGGCCCCGGTGTGTGACGTTCCCCTCCCTGTGTCCGTGTGTTCTCCTTGTTCAACTCCCACTTATGAGTGAGAACATGCGGTGTTTGGTTTTCTGTTCCTGTGTGAGTTTGCTGAGAATGATGGTTTCCAGCTTCACCCATGTCCCTGCAAAGGACAGGAACTCATCCTTTTTCATGGCTGCATAGTATTCCACGGTGTCTCTGTGCCACATTTTCTTCATCCAGTCTCATTGATGGACATTTGGGTTGGTTCCAAGTCTAGGTTTTAAGCCCCACATGCATTAGGTATGTGTCTTAATGCCCTCCCCTGCCAGCCCTCACCCCCCGACAGGCCCTGGTGTGTGACGTTCCCCTCCCTGTGTCCGTGTGTTCTCCTTGTTCAACTCCCACTGATGAGTGAGAACATGCGGTGTTTGGTTTTCTGTTCCTGTGTGAGTTTGCTGAGGATGATGGTTTCCAGCTTCATCCACGTCCCTGCAAAGGACAGGAACTCATCCTTTTTCATGACTGTATAGTATTCCATGGTGTCTGTGCCACATTTTCTTTATCCAGTCTCATTGATGGACATTTCGGTTGGTTCCAAGTCTAGGTTTTAAGCCCCATATGCATTAGGTATGTGTCTTAATGCTCTCCCTCCCCCAGCCCTCACCCCCCGACAGGCCCTGGTGTGTGATGTTCCCCTCCCTGTGTCCATATGTTCTCATTGTTCAACTTCCACTTATGAGTGAGAACATGTGGTGTTTGGTTTTCTGTTCCTGTGTGAGTTTGCTGAGAATGATGGTTTCCAGCTTCATCCACGTCCCTGCAAAGGACATGAGCTCATCCTTTTTCATGGCTGCATAGTATTCCATTCCGTGTGTGTGCCACATTTTCTTTATCCAGTCTCATTGATGGACATTTGGGTTGGTTCCAAGTCTAGGTTTTAAGCCCCACATGCATTAGGTATGTGTCTTAATGCTCTCCCTCCCCTAGCCCCCACCCCCCGACAGGCCCTGGTGTGTGACGTTCCCCTCCCTGTGTCCACGTGTTCTCATTGTTCAACTCCCACTGATGAGTGAGAACATGCGGTGTTTGGTTTTCTGTTCCTGTGTGAGTTTGCTGAGAATGACGGTTTCCAGCTTCACCCATGTCCCTGCAAAGGACATGAGCTCATCCTTTTTCATGACTGCATAGTATTCCATTTTCTTTATCCAGTCTCATTGATGGACATTTGGGTTGGTTCCAAGTCTAGGTTTTAAGCCCCATATGCATTAGGTATGTGTCTTAATGCTATCCCTACCCTAGCCCCCACACCCTGACAGGCCCTGGTGTGTGATGTTCCCCTCCCTGTGTCCATGTGTTCTCATTGTTCAACTCCCACTTACGAGTGAGAACATGCAGTGTCTGGTTTTCTGTTCCTGTGTGAGTTTGCTGAGAATGACGGTTTCCAGCTTCACCCATGTCCCTGCAAAGCACATGAAGTCATCCTTTTTCCTGGCTGCATAGTATTCCATTGTGTGTGTGTGCCACATGTTCTTAATCCAGTCTATCACTGATGGGCATTTGGGTTGGTTCCAAGTCTTTGCTATTGTGAATCGTGCTGCAGTGAACACACGTGTGCATGTGTCTTTATAGCAGGATGATTTATAATCCTTTGGGTACATACCCAGTCACAGGATTACTGGGTCAAATGGTATTTCTTGTTCTAGATTCTTGAGGAATTGCCACACCTTTGCATTTTTTAAGGGAAGATATTAAAATTCCCAATGGGTAGCGTGGAAAAGGATCCTGACACTTCCATGCAGAATTATTTAAAAATATTGATTCATCTATTTATTTTTTAGACAGGGTCTTCCTTTGCATTCCTTCCCCAGACACAATATCTCAGACTCAAGGAATCCTTACACCTCAGCGTCCTAAGCAGCTGGGATTACAGGCAGGTGCCACCGCGCCTGGCTAAATATTTTAATGTTTTTGCAGAGATTTGGCCTACGTTAACCCTATATTGCCCAGGCTGGTCTTGAATTCCTGGGTTCAACCGATTGGCCTGCCTCAGTCTCCCAGAAAGCTGGCATTACAAGAGTGAGTCATTGCGCCCAGCGAATGTGGATTTTAAAACATAATTTAAGGGGACATAGTCTTACTTCCTTTGAGCTGCTGCAAACAGGTCCAGTGTTTATAAACGCCAAGAGGCCGGACGCCGTGGCTCACGCCTGTCATCCCAGTACTTTGGGAGGTCGAGGCGGGCGGATCA
This sequence comes from Cercopithecus mona, assembly GCA_014849445.1. Taxonomy (NCBI): domain Eukaryota; kingdom Metazoa; phylum Chordata; class Mammalia; order Primates; family Cercopithecidae; genus Cercopithecus; species Cercopithecus mona. The sequence continues at coordinate 32,172,663 of JABBCR010000771.1, forward strand.
CCTGAGGTCAGGAGTTCGAGACCAGCCTGACCAACATGGTGAAACCCCGTCTCTAGTAAAATTACAGAAATTAGCCGGGCGTGCTCGCGTGCACCTGTAATCGCAGCTACTCGGGAGGCAGAGGCGGGAGAATCGCTTGAACCCGGGAAGTGGAGGTTGCAGTGAGCCAAGATCACGCCACTGCACTCCAGCCTGGGCGACAAGAGCAAAAATCCCTCTCCAAAAAACAAAAAACAAAACAAAACAAAAAACAGTGAGGGTTTTATGTAGAATTCAGTCAGACCAGCAAGCATGTTGGAAAAAGGAAGGATTCTGTCACTCCAGTGATTGTGGAATATCTTCAGCTGGGTACATTTTATCTTTATTTTTATTATTTATTTTTATAGAGACAGAGTCTTGCTCTGTTGCCCAGACTGGAATGCAGTGGCACGATCATGGTTCACTGCAGCCTCCAACTCCTGGGTTCAAGAGATGCTCCTGCCTCAGCCTCCCAAGTAGCTGGAACTACAGGTCTGCACCACCATGCTGTGTTATTTTTTTATTTTTGTAGAGATGGGGTCTTGCTCTGTTGCCCAGGCTGGAGTACAGAGGCATGACCATGGTTCACTGCAGCCTCCAACTCCTGGGCTCAAGAGATCCTCCTGCCTCAGCCTCCCAAGTAGCTGGGACTACAGGCCTGCACCACCATGCCTGGTGAAATTTTTTATTTTTACAGAAATGGGGTCTGGCTCTGTTGCCCAGGCTGGAGTCCAGTGGCGTGATCATGGCTCACTGCCGCCTCCAACTCCTGGGCTCACGCAGTCCCACTGCCTCAGCCTCCTGGGGAGCTGGGACTTCAGCCACACACCTGGCTAATGTTTTTGTTTAAGTTTTGTAGAGATGAAGTCTTGCTATGTTGCCCAGGATGGTCTCAAACTCCTAGGCTCAAACGGTCCTCCTGACTCAGTTTCCCAAAGTGCTGGGATTAAACATATGCATCATAACTGGCTACATTTTGAAAATGCTTCCACACTTCATTTTTTTTTTTTTTTTTTTTTGGAGATGGCGTCTCACTCTGTTGCCCAGACTGGAGTGCAGCGGCGTGATCTCGGCTCACTGAAACCTCTGCTTCCCGGGTTCAAGCGATTCTCCTGCCTCAGCCTCCTGAGCACACTTCATTTTTTAATTGACAGATAAAAATTGCACATGTTCGCGTGTACCACATAATTTTTTTTTTTTTAAATGGAGTCTCACTTTGTCGCCCAGGCTGGAGTGCAGTGGTGCGATCTCAGCTCACTGCAACCTCCACTTCCCGGGTTCAAGAGATTCTCCGGCCTCAGCCTCCCGAGCAGCTGGGGGTTACAGGTGTCCACCACCACACCTGGCTAATTTTTGCATTTTTAGTAGAAACAGGGTTTCACCTTGTTGACCAGGCTGGACTTGAACACCTGACCTCAGGTAATCTGCCCACCTTGGCCTCCCAAAGCGCTGGGATTCCAGGCATGAGCCACCATGCCCGGCCCCATGTAATGTTTCGATGTGTATAAATATTGTGGAACGGATACGTTGAGCTGATTAACATCGGCCTTTGCTCACATACTTACCATTTTCCTTTGGTGAGAACAGTTGACATCAATTGTTAGCAATTTTCAAGAACACAATAAACGGTTATTAACTCTATTGCATATCTTTTTTTTTTTTTTTTTGAGACGGAGTCTCGCTCTGTCGCCCAGGCTGGAGTGCAGTGGCACGATCTCAGCTCACTGCAAGCTCCACTTCCCGGGTTCACGCCATTCTCCTGCCTCAGCCTCCCGAGTAGCTGGGACTACAGGCGCCCGCCACCTCGCCCGGCTAATTTTTGTATTTTTAGCAGAGACGGGGTTTCACCGTCTTAGCCAGGATGGTCTCGATCTCCTGACCTCGTGATCTGCCCACCTCAGCCTCCCAAAGTGCTGGGATTACAGGCCTGAGCCACGGCACCTGGCTGCACAGCTCATTTTTAAACATTTGTAGATTAAATAAAGTGTGTGCCCATGTTTACAAAACTGGCACCCTTGGGCAGGCACGGTGGCTCACGCCTGTAATCTCAGCACGTTGGGAGGCTGAGGTGGGGGAATCACGAGGTCAGGAGCTCGAGACCAGCCTGGCCAATATGGTGAAACCCCATCTCTACTAAAAATACAAAAATTACCTGGGTGTGGTGGCGGGTGCCTGTAATCCCAGCTACTTGGGAAGCTGAAGCAAGAGAATCGCCCGAACCCGGGAGGCGGAGGTTGCAGTGAGCCGAGATCGTGCCATTGCACTCCAGCCTGGGTGACAGAGCAAGACTCTGTCAAAAGAAAAAGGAAAGAAAGAAAGAGAGAGAGAGAGAAGAAAGAAAGAAAGAAAGAAAGAAAGAAAGAAAGAAAGAAAGAAAGAAAGAAAGAAAGAAAGAAAGAAAGAAAGGAAGGAAGGAAGGAAGGAAGGAAGGAAGGAAGGGAGGAAGGAAGGAAGGAAGGAAAAAAGAAAGAAGAAAAGAAAGGATCCGTCTCTACTAAAAATACAAAAATTAGCTGGTCGTAGTAGTGGGCACCTGTAGTCCCAGGTACTCGGGAGGCTGAGGCAGGAGAATGGCGTGAACCCGGGAGGTGGAGGTAGTGAGCTGAGATTGGGCCACTGCACTCCAGCCTGGGCGACAGAGCGAGACTCCATCTCAAAGAAACAAGAAAGAAAGAAGAAAGAAAGAAAGAAAGAAAGAAAGAAAGAAAGAAAGAAAGAAAGAAAGAAAGAAGGAAGGAAGGAAGGAAGGAAGGAAGGAAGGAAGGAAGGAAGAAAGAAAGAAAGAAAGAAAGAAAGAAAGAAAGAAAGAAAGAAAGAAAGAAAGAAGAAAGAAAGAGAAAGAGAAAGAGAAAATGGACACCCTTCATGCATTTGAACATCTACCCATAAACATCCACCCGAACTAGCACCTGCAGAATTCACCGCTGTGTCTAAAGCGGCTCCTTGAAGACCGTCCCTCCACGACTGGACAGTCCACCACCTCCTCCATGTCAGCCCGTCCCTCTTGAGTTTCTGAAGGATCCACCAGGTCCTCCGATTTCTAGTCACAGACTCGTGGGTAAAGCCTGAGTTCCTCCCTCACCGCCTTTGGACACATGGTGTGTAAGCAGGTGACCTCACCCGGTTGCTGTCCATGGCATGTCCAGGGGTTTTTGCAAATAGAAGCCCAGAGCGGATACCAAAGGTCCAAAGGTCACCTGTACACATGCAAAGAACCCCAGAAACAAGAAAATACCCACACACGATTGTCGGTTCCGGAAAGACCCAGAGCTTGTCTTGCCAGGCAAGAGACAACAGCCAAGCTCGCCGTCTCTTGACACCGTAAGCTTTTAACCGAGTGAAATGGGACCAGCCTACGAACTCTTGGAGAAAACACGGTAAGTGAGACACAACCAGGCTGTGGATCCCTCATTTGTCTTCTTCTTATTATTAATGGTTTCTTGGTTCTAGTGCTGGTTCCTCGCCGTGCTTGAAACACCTGTCAAGTTTTAAACCCATTAGCGTTCAGCCGCGTTCACAGGCTCCCCAGGGTGACAACCGTGTGCATTTCAGGGCTGATGGTTGAGAAGCGAGGAGACGCGGTAACAGGCGAACATCCTGTGTTCAGTCCCCTGTCTCGGGTGTTTGAGTGATTGCAGCTGTCAGTGGAAGCGTTACAGCTAATGAGGCCTGGAAAAGCATCTGAAACGTTGTTTAAATAACCGGAAAATCGACACTGACCCCCAGCCCACATCCATTTGCCCAAATTAAAGGAATTCAGAAATCAAACACCGTCAGGTAGGGGCAGCGTGGGCTGGGGTGTTGGAAACTCGCCTGTAATCTCCCCCTATAGACACGGGACTTGGAGCACAGACAGCGTGTGGTGATGTGTGCAGGACACAGCCTCAGGCTCCTTGGGGCTGGCCAACGGGCGGACACTACCTCTCCTCACATCCCGGGGTCTATTCCTTGGGGTTCTCATTAGGGCACAAGAAAATGTTTGCCAGCGAGGCGAAAGGGTGGGCTTGTTGCAAGAAATAAGAGGCAACCGGGGTTGGCAGGGACCAGCTTTCGGGGAGCCTCGCAGGACGCTGGTTTGGGTGGCAACAGAGCAATGAGCAGGGCAGGGACGACAGGTGAGCAGCTCTCCTGAGAGGCCGCAAAGCAGGTGGAGAGTGTCAGACGGAGACACAACACATTTACAAGACGAGGACCCCCCCAGGGATGCCCTGCAAAGCAGCAGGAGCTGGAGAAGAGGCTGGAGCAGGTGCCTCTTGGTTGGATAGGTGCCTCTGGTTCCTGGTTCTCAGCAGGTTGCTATCATGTGGTGTTGGCCAACGATAGTCAGCTCCTCCTTCTGGAGGCATCTTCCTCAGAGCCTCCAGGAGGAGTCAACTCTTCCGACACCTTGATCTCAGACTTCTGCCTTCCAGAACTGGGAGAGAACAAAATTCCGTCGTCTAACCTACACAGTGGGTGGTACTTTGTTAGAGGGACCGGAGCAGGTTCATGTGCATGTTTGTATTTGCCCAGTGTGAGCCCTTGAGGCAGCCAAATCCCCAGCCGAGGGAGTCCTGGAAGTGAGCCCCAAAGGAGACTCATCGATGAGCGAGCAGTGTCTGTCAGACCTCGGAGCCCAAGCTCCGCCATCACATCCCCTGTGACCTGCACGGATACATCCAGATGGCCTGAAGCAACTGAAGATCCACAAGAAGTGAAAAGAGCCAGTTCCTGCCTTAACTGATGACGTTCCACCATTGCGATTTGTTTCTGCCCCACCCCTACTGATCAGTTGACTTTGTAACAATATACCCTCCATTCCCTTGCAATAAGGGACTTTGTGATATTCTCCCACCCTTGAGAAGGTACTTTGTAATATCCTCCCCACCCTTGAGAAGGTTCTTTGTAATATCCTCCCCACCCTTGAGAAGGTTCTTTGTAATATCCTCCCCACCCTTGAGAAGGTTCTTTGTAATATCCTCCCCACCCTTGAGAAGGTTCTTTGTAATATCCTCCCCACCCTTGAGAATGTGCTTTGTAATATCCTCCCCACCTTTGAGAAGGTTCTTTGTAATATCCTCCCCACCCTTGAGAAGGTACTTTGTAATATCCCCCCCCACCCTTGAGAATGTACTTTGTAATATCCCCCCCCACCCTTGAGAAGGTTCTTTGTAATATCCTCCCCACCCTTGAGAAGGTAATTTGTAATATCCTCCCCCACCCTTGAGAAGGTTCTTTGTAATATCCCCCCCACCCTTGAGAAGGTACTTTGTAATATCCTCCCCACCCTTGAGAAGGTTCTTTGTAATATCCCCCCATCTTTGAGAAGGTGCTTTGTAATATCCTCCCCACCCTTGAGAAGGTACTTTGTAATATCCCCCCACCATTGAGAAGGTTCTTTGTAATATCCACCCCACCATTGATAATGTACTTTGTAATATCCTCCCCACCCTTGAGAAGGTTCTTTGTAATATCCTCCCCACCTTTGAGAAGGTACTTTGTAATATCCTCCCCACCCTTGAGAATGTACTTTGTAATATCCTCCCCACCCTTGAGAAGGTACTTTGTAATATCCTCCCCACCCTTGAGAAGGTACTTTGTAATATCCTCCCCACCCTTGAGAAGGTTCTTTGTAATATCCTCCCCACCCTTGAGAAGGTTCTTTGTAATATCCTCCCCACCCTTGAGAAGGTACTTGGTAATATGCTCCCCACCCTTGAGAATGTACTTTGTAATATGCTCCCCACCCTTGAGAATGTACTTTGTAATATCCTCCCCACCCTTGAGAAGGTTCTTTGTAATATCCTCCCCACCCTTGAGAAGGTTCTTTGTAATATCCTCCCCACCCTTGAGAAGGTACTTGGTAATATCCTCCCCACCCTTGAGAATGTGCTTTGTAATATCCTCCCCACCTTTGAGAAGGTTCTTTGTAATATCCTCCCCACCCTTGAGAAGGTACTTTGTAATATCCCCCCCCACCCTTGAGAATGTACTTTGTAATATCCCCCCCCACCCTTGAGAAGGTTCTTTGTAATATCCTCCCCACCCTTGAGAATGTACTTTGTAATATCCTCCCCACCCTTGAGAAGGTTCTTTGTAATATCCTCCCCACCTTTGAGAAGGTACTTTGTAATATCCTCCCCACCCTTGAGAATGTACTTTGTAATATCCTCCCCACCCTTGAGAAGGTTCTTTGTAATATCCTCCCCACCCTTGAGAATGTACTTTGTAATATCCTCCCCATCTTTGAGAAGGTTCTTTGTAATATCCTCCCCACCCTTGAGAAGGTTCTTTGTAATATCCTCCCCACCCTTGAGAAGGTTCTTTGTAATATCCTCCCCACCCTTGAGAAGGTACTTTGTAATATCCTCCCCATCTTTGAGAAGGTACTTTGTAATATCCTCCCCACCCTTGAGAAGGTACTTGGTAATATCCTCCCCACCCTTGAGAAGGTTCTTTGTAATATCCTCCCCACCCTTGAGAAGGTTCTTTGTAATATCCTCCCCACCCTTGAGAAGGTACTTTGTAATATCCCCCCCCCACCCTTGAGAACGTAATTTGTAAGATCCAACCCCTGCCCACAAAAAATTCCTCCTAACTCCACCACCCATCCCAAACTCATGATAATCCCACCTCCCTTTGCTGACTCTCTTTTCCGACTCAGCTCGCTGGCACCCAGGTGATTAAAAAGGTTTATTGCTCACACAAAGCCTGTTTGGTGGTCTCTTCACACAGACGCGCGTGACCGTGCCCAGGTGCCAGTCCGGGGTGAGGAGCATTTTCGGGTTCACGGCGTGAATCTAAAGATCGGGAACCAGGGAGGCAGCCAACAATGTGGGGTGGAAGGTCAGGAAAGAGATCCCGAAGGTTTGACGCTGCTTGCTGTGAAGTGGCAGATAAGAGCAGGTCGTCCACTTCTCCAAAACTCCCACTGCAGGTCAGCAATGCACATAGAGCGAATTTATGGAATGAGGATGGTGATGGAGGTGGAAATCAATTTCAAAGAACCTGTATGAGTCACTTGTGATCCCCAACTTCGCAGCTTAAAACAACATGCATTTATTATCTTATGGTTTTGTTGAGTCAGGAGTCTGGGAGCAGCTTGGCTGGGTGCGTCTGGTTCACAGTTCCTGGCAGGTTGCTGTCACTGTGTCAGCCAGGGCTGGGATCTCATTTGAAGGCTCAACTGGGGAAAGGCACACTTCCAAACTCACTCATGTTGCCCAAAGGTGGTCAGTTCCTTATCATGCAGACCTCTGTATGGGAGAACTTACAACATGAAAACTTGCTATCCCCAGAGCAAGGGCAGAGACAGAGAGAAACAGAGTATGAGAGACAGGGAGACTAAAAGAGAGATTGAGGGAGGGAGATTGAGAGAGAGAGATGGAGAGAGAGAAGTCGTGAAAGAGAAATTGAGGGAGAGAAGCTTAGAAAGAGATTGAGTGAAAGAGATTGAGAATGAGAATGAAAGAGAGAGATTGACAGAGAGGGAGGTTGGTAGAGAGATTGAGAGAAAAGTTGATAGAGAAGAGAGAGAGAGGAAACCAGGAATCCACAGGTAATTTCATCTTGGAAATGACAAGCCATCAATTTTGTCATCACTTCTATTGCTTGTAACCAGTAGAAGGAATGAGCCAGTCCACCCAGGAGAGAGACAGCAAGAAAGCAAAGAAGTGCCACAGTTTAAAACCATCATCTCTTCTGAGAATTGACTCATGTTTCATGAGAACAGCATGATGAAAACTGCCCCTGTGATATAATCACCTCCCACAAGGTCCTTCCCTGGACATGTGGGAATCACAATTTGAGATGAGATTTGGGTGGGGACACAGAACCAAACCGTATCAATCATTAAATCAAAGATAGGCCAGGTGTGGTGGCTCACGCCTGTAATCCCAGCACTTTGGGAGACCGAGGTGGGCGGATCTCCTGCCATTTGATCTAGGACCCACCCCATTCCAGGATGATCTCATCCATAGATCCTTCACTTAACGACATTTGCAAAACTGCTTTTCCCAAACAAAGTTGCATTTGAAGCTTCCAGGTGCACATAGACTTGTGGAGGGACACTTGGAGACGGCTCCAACTCCTATCCCTACTGATTGTCAAGCAAGGTTTGTCCAAGACTCTGCGATCATGGGAGATGGGAAATGTCATTTTAGTTTTCCTATTGCTGCATAAGAAGAGATTATAGGCTGGGTTTAGTGGCTCATGCCTGTAATTTCAGCAGTTTGGGAGGCCGAGGCGGGTGGATCACGAGGTCGGGAGATCGAGACCATCCTGGCTAACACGGTGAAACTCGGTCTCTACTAAAAATACAAAAAATTAGCCAGGCGAGGTGGCGGCGCCTGTAGTCCCAGCTACTCGGGAGGCTGAGGGAGGAGAATGGCGTGAACCCGGGAGGCGGAGCTTGCAGTGAGCCAAGATCGCGCCACTGCCCTCTAGCCTGGGCGACACAGTGAGACTCCACCTCAAAAAAAAAAGAGATTATAGAGGGGTGAAGAAGGAAGGTCAATGCGTCAATGCTACTCCAACACCCCAGTTCTCTCTGCCTGTTCCCCAGCCTTGTTTTACACCAGAGGAAAGAGGTGTAAGAGTTGACCCATTTATCGTGAGAACAGCATGGGGGAACTGCCCCATCATCTCTGTCTCTCTCTCTCTCTCTCTCTCTCTGCAGTTCTTCTCTTCACTCAAGAGAAGAAGATGACCCAAGCATGATATTACCAGGAAACGGGGACCGTTGGGAGCTCTTCCAACATGGCTGCCGACTGCAAGAAGCCAGCTCCCTCCAACGGCTGCCAAGTCTACTGAAAGCTGCTGTGAGTGAAGTCAGAGCCTGGCTGGGGCATGTGGAAGGAGTCATTGGCCTCACCTCGTTAGACCCCCATGGAGGGACACGTCAAGGCACACTTTGTGGATATCCTCTGTCGTTGGGCTTGTCCAACCTTGTGCTGTAGCCCAGAAATGTTTTTGAAGCAGGTCACTGAAGCTTGATATTAGAGATGTGAAGACGATTTTTGTCCCCAGGGACACTTTTTTACCTCCAAGTCGCCAAAGGAACCGAGGTAACTTCCGATCAAATCAAGGAGCATAGAATGTGTCTCAATCTAACCCTACACAAGGGATGTAATCATCATGGTTGTTTGCAATAGCTTATACCCAGCATTGGCCATGGGCCAGGAACTGTGGCAAGTTCTTCCCTGTAGTATTTCATCATTAGGTTATCTTTTTTTTTTTTTTTTTTGATGGAGTCTTGCTCTGTCACCCAGGCTGGAGCACGGTGGCGTGATCTCGGCTCACTGCAATCTCCACCTCCTGGGTTCAAGCGATTCTTCCGCCTCAGCCTCCCAAGTGGCTGCAATTACAGGCATCCACCACCACGCCCTGCTGAATTTTCTATTTTTATCAGAGATGGGATTTCAGCATATTGGCCAGGCTGGTCTTGAATTCTTGATGTCAGGTGATCCACCTGCCTCCAGCTCCCAAAGTGCTGGGATGACCGGCATGAGGCACCACACCCGGCCAATGAATACACTTTTAAAACAATCACCAGTACAGATTTCCTACCTTAGTTTTTCACTTATTTGTCCTCATAATTTTGTAGTGTCACATTAAAAAAAAAAAAAAAAGTTGTATGGATGGTTACGCCGGTGACTTCCATCTGTGGTCTCAGCACTTCTGGAGGCTAAGACTGGAGGATTCCTTCCTTGAGGCCACGAGTTTGAGACCAGCCCGGGCCACATAGCTAGACTCCCCATCTCTACAAAAAGTAAAAATAAATTTAAAAATAATTGTCATTTGCTTTGCTTCCATTTAGTATGTGTATCTCACAATCTGCTTTCTTTTTCTTTGAAGCAGGTTTGTCCGGCTATAACCGACGTATCATCCGAAGCATCTATTTAAGGCACACAATTCTATAGGTTTTATTACATTCCCAGAGTTCAGCAACGGTCATCAGAGTCACTTTTAGGACGTCTTTATCACCTCCCAAAGAAGCTGAGTTCCTGTCGTCAGACCCTCCCTGCCTAGTTCTCCCATCCTGGTTCCCCCTAGTCCCAAGCACCTAGTGTTCCACCCTCTACCCCAATAGATTTCCCTATTCCGGACATGTGACTCGAATGGAAAGATAGAATCTGAGGTCTCACTTTCCGCCTTTTAATTTCGGAGAACACACACGCACATACCCCAGTCATTAACGTCAGCACCACGGGACGCACCATCTGGCCTTATTCTATCATCTTCCACAGAGCTCTGGCGAGCAATTAAAAAGACAGACCTGTGGAAATACGGGCCTTCCGTGGTGCCCTGGAGGTGACGGAACTGGGTCTCCGTCAGCTCTAGGGAAAACGTGCAGAGACTGACCATGGGCCACCCCACTGTCTCCAGCATTTAGAAATTTTTTTTTTTAATAGGGCCTTTTTATACGCCTTCGTTCCTTTTAATTTGGTCATTCTACCCTTTCTGAATATTCTTCATGGCACCTTGTAGAGGATAATAGTCTCCCCCCTCAACAGAAAGGAGGGGTTGCTGTATAATGTCATTCCGGGTACGGTGCAGAGATGACAACACGATTTTTCTGTAATTCCGCTGTGTTTTTTTGACCTGTATCCCCCCCGGGACTTGTGGATTGGGCTGTGGCTAGATGAGCTTACAATTCCGATGAGATCTCCATAAGCCGTAATTCCCAGAGCATATGAGGTCCCCTGAGGGCGATTAACCAGTTTTTGCTTGTCAGTGAGGTCACTGGAGAAGCTTCACATGGGCTCCCAGGGCGGGGGCGGCAAAGGAGACACAGGGACACAAGTGTTCAGTTCAATTCAGTGGCTGTGGATCTGCTTCCTCCCCCCAGTCCTGGAAACGTTTGGACGTTTTGGCTTTTCCGGAACATTCCGGTAAAGAAAGTGAAGCAGCTTCATCTTCGCCTCGCGGGACAGGCGTCTGAGAGGAGGAAAGAAACAATTGCCCGTCTCGGGAAAATCATTTCAGTGTCTCTGTTCTTGGAATCCTCTCCCTCCTGCAAGAAAGATATCTCCGGTCTTACCGCCTCCAAAGACGTGGGACAACTTTCCTGGGTGAAAGACGAGAGAAATTCTCTTGATTTCATGGGTTCTGAGTCCCCGAAGAGCCACTAAAACTGGGAAGATCAAGAATACAAATAGAATTTAAAATAATAAAGAGGATGGGCTGGGGGCGGTGGCTCAAGCCTGTCATCCCAACTGCTCCACGTCATCTGAGGGTAACTGTTCGAGACCAGCCTGGCCAACATAGTGAAACCCTGTCTCTACTAAAATAAAATAAAATAAAAAATTTAAAAAATTAGCTGGGCGTGGTGCAGGTGCCTGTAATCCCAGCTACTCCGGAGGCTGAGGCAGGAGAATGGCTTGAACCCGGAAGGCAGAGGTTGCAGCAGAGACTCTGTCTCAAAAACAATAAATAAATGAATAGGATCAGACCTAAAAATAGCCGATCAGCAGCCCTCAGGGCTACTCTGCCTAGGGGAGTAGCCATTGTTTCATTCCTTCACTTTGTTAATAAACTTGCTTTGACTTAAAAGAAAGAGAGGAAGGAAGGAAGGAAGGAAGGAAGGAAGGAAGGAAGGAAGGAAAGAAAGAAAGAAAAAGAAAGGAGACACAGGGACACAAGTGTTCAGTTCAATTCAGTGGCTGTGGATCTGCTTCCTCCCCCCAGTCCTGGAAACGTTTGGACGTTTTGGCTTTTCCGGAACATTCCGGTAAAGAAAGTGAAGCAGCTTCATCTTCGCCTCGCGGGACAGGCGTCTGAGAGGAGGAAAGAAACAATTGCCCGTCTCGGGAAAATCATTTCAGTGTCTCTGTTCTTGGAATCCTCTCCCTCCTGCAAGAAAGATATCTCCGGTCTTACCGCCTCCAAAGACGTGGCACAACTTTCCTGGGTGAAAGACGAGAGAAATTCTCTTGATTTCATGGGTTCTGAGTCCCCGAAGAGCCACTAAAACTGGGAAGATCAAGAATACAAATAGAATTTAAAATAATAAAGAGGATGGGCTGGGGGCGGTGGCTCAAGCCTGTCATCCCAGCATACGTCATCTGAGGGTAACTGTTCGAGACCAGCCTGGCCAACATAGTGAAACCCTGTCTCTACTAAAATAAAATAAAATAAAAAATTAGCTGGGCGTGGTGCAGGTGCCTGTAATCCCAGCTACTCAGGAGGCTGAGGCAGGAGAATGGCTTGAACCCAGAAGGCAGAGGTTGCAGTGAGCCGAGATCGCACCACTGCACTCCAGCCTGGGCCACAGAACGAGTCTCTGTCTCCAATAAATAAATAAATGAATAGGATCAGACCTAAAAATAGCCGATCAGCAGCCCTCAGGGCTACTCTGCCTAGGGGGAGTAGCCATTGTTTCATTCCTTCACTTTGTTAATAAACTTGCTTTGACTTAAAAAGAAAGAGAGGAAGGAAGGAAGGAAGGAAGGAAGGAAGGAAGGAAGGAAGGAAGGGAGGGAGGGAGGGAGGGAGGGAGGGAGGGAGGGAGGGAAGGAGGGAGGGAGAGAGGAAGAGAGAGAGAAAGAAAGAAAGAAAGAAAGAAAGAAAGAAAGAAAGAAAGAAAAAAGGAAGGAAGGAAAGAAGGAAAAGAAAGAAAGAAGAAAGAAAGAAGAAAGAAAGAAAGAAAGAAAGAAAGAAAGAAAGAAAGAAAGAAGGAAGGAAGGAGGGAGGAGGAGAGGAAGATAGAGAAATGAAAGAAAGAAAGAAGGAAGGAAGGAAAGATCCATATACATTATAACAAATGAGTCAGATTTTACACTAAAATCCAGGCTCCCTGAACCAAAGCAGCCCCAGGGACAAATAACAATTTACAAAAATCGCCTCCAAAATCAGTGGTTCTACAACTTTCCTTTCAAGACGAGAGAAATTCTCTTGTTCAGGGTTCTGAGTTGGAGAGCCACAAAAACTGGGAAGATCAAGAATACAAATTATTTCCATTTAAAATAATAAAGAGGATGGGCTGGGGGCGGTGGCTCAAGCCTGTCATCCCAGCATACGTCATCTGAGGGTAACTGTTCGAGACCAGCCTGGCCAACATAGTGAAACCCTGTCTCTACTAAAATAAAATAAAATAAAAAATTTAAAAAATTAGCTGGGCGTGGTGCAGGTGCCTGTAATCCCAGCTACTCAGGAGGCTGAGGCAGGAGAATGGCTTGAACCCATGTTGGCCAGGCTGGTCTCAAGTGAGCCAAGATCGCACCACTGCACTCCAGCCTGGGCCACAGAATGAGACTCGGTCTCCAATAAATAAATAAATGAATAGGATCAGACCTAAAAATAGCCGATCAGCAGCCCTCAGGGCTACTCTGCCTAGGGGGAGTAGCCATTGTTTCATTCCTTCACTTTGTTAATAAACTTGCTTTGACTTAAAAAGAAAGAGAGGAAGGAAGGAAGGAAGGAAGGAAGGAAGGGAGGGAGGGAGGAGGAGGGAGGAGGAGGGAAGGAGGAGGAGAGGAAGAGAGAGAAAGAAGAAAGAAAGAAAGAAAGAGGGAAAGAAACAAAAAAGAAGGAAAGAAAGAAAGAAAAGAAAATGAGAATAAAAGAAAGAAGAAAGAAAGAGAGAATGAAAGAAAAGTAGGAAAGAAAGAAGGAAAGAAAGAAAGAAACAAAGAAAGAGAGAGAGAAAGAAAACAGAAATAAGAAAAGAAGGAAAGAAAGAAAAAGAAAGAAAGAAAGAAAAGAAGGAAGGAAGGAAGGAAGAAAGGAAGGAAGGATCCATATACATTATAACAAATGAGTCAGATTTTACACTAAAATCCAGGCTCCCTGAACCAAAGCAGCCCCAGGGACAAATAACAATTTACAAAAATCGCCTCCAAAAATCAGCCTCGGTTCTAAGCAATCTTACCTTTCAATGTCACCCCAGCACCTGTTTTGTTCGGTTGTGTTTTTTGTGTAAGTTGGGAAACAAAATCGCTTTGGTTTGTGTTTTGAGCTGTTGTCATTATTTCCACCTAAAGTGTCACCCTTCAGGACCCATCGTTTTTTGTTGTTGTTGTTGTTGTTTTGTTTTCGTTTTTGAGACAGAGTCTCACTCTGTCGCCCAGGCTGGAGGGCAGTGGCGCGATCTCGGCTCACTGCAGCCTCTGCCTCCCGGGTTCAAGTCATTCTCCTGCCTCAGCCTCCCGAGTAGCTGGGATTACAGGCACCCGCCACCACGCCCGGCTAATTTTTGCATTTTTAGTGAAGGTGGGGTTTCACCATGTTGCCCAGGCTGGTCTCAAACTCCCAACCTCAGGTGACCCTCCCACCTTGTTCTCCCAAAGTGCTGGGATGACAGGCGTGCACCACCGCGCCCGGCTAATTTTTGTATTTTTAGTAGAGACGGGGTTTCACCATGTTGGCCAGGCTGGTCTCGAACTCCTGACCTCAGGTGATCCACCCGCCTCGGCCTCCCAAAGTGCTGGGATCACAGGCACCTGCCACCACGCGTGGCTAATTTTTGTATTTTTAGTAGAGACGGGGTTTCACCACGTTGGCCAGGCTGGTCTCGAACTCCTGACCTTGGGTGCTCCACCCGCCTCGGCCTCCCACAGTGCTGGGATGACAGGCGTGAGCCGCCCCTTTCTTTCCTACACCCACGATTGTGTTTGGACTACCCCATTCGAGGAACTGCAACCCCTGCCTCTGGCTCGTGCCGGCTGCAGCCTGAACAACGTGCGTCCCTCCTCGCAAGCCTGGGGAGACCGTGGTGTGGTTCACGTCCGTCTATGCGTGTTGCCCGTGTGGAGAGCTGAGGCTCTGGCCAATAAATAAATAAAGAATAAACAACCCGCACCGTCCGCACCTGCCACACAACAGGGCTTAAGTAAATAAATAAAGAATAAAACTTGTGAAACGATGATGGCTGGACTAGGAGGTTTCCTGGGCCGTCCACAGCTGGGGGGCACGTTGCCACGGCAACCGTGTTGCTGAACCGGGGCTGTCTCGGGTGGGCCGGCTGCCTGTGTACGGGGGGCACCCCCGTCTGCGACGGGCCCCCTGCCTCGGCTGCCTCTCCTGAAATGTGTCAGGAAACATTATGAGAAGGGGAAGGGCTGGGGGTTGCGGATGCCCAGACGTTGTTGGCTAATCAGGTCCTCAGTGGCAGCCGTCACGGCAGGAAGGGGTGGAAGGGGCGTGAGTGGAGGTGGACGGGCGTGGGGGGGGTCAGGGACCTGTTCTGGGTGGACGGAGCAGGTGGCTGAGACTCCCAGACACAGGGAAGGTGTATTGGACTTGGAGCCATTTCTGTGCCATCTGAACGGGCCTCCCTGGCCGCACCTGCCTTCCCTCTGCCAGGTGTATTCAGCACAGTGACTGACGCGGACATGCTTCGTGCACCTACCTGACCTCACACGGGGCATCGTCCTCTGCGGCCCTGGGGGACGCCAGGCCGGGGGAATCGCCTGTTTCCCATCTGCACAGGGAGGCGGGTTGTGTCCGGAAGGATCGGGGGCTGGAAACGTAGAAGGGAAAACGGGGGCTGCTCCCTTTAAACACTCTCCCTCCGTAGAAACGACGTAACAAGAGAACGCAGAGGGTCGTGAACGCAGCTATGGAAGTATCCAAGGAAACCGCGTCCTAATGTGGTTCTGAGTCATTCCTGGGGAACTTAGGACTGTTCTTATGTTAACACACACACACACACACACACACTCCCGAGTAGCTGGGATGACAGGCACCTGCCACCACGCCCGGCTAATTTTTGCATTTTTAGTAGAGACGGCGTTTCACCATGTTGGCCAGGCTGGTCTCGAACTCCCAACCTCAGGTGACCCTCCTGCCTTGTTCTCCCAAAGTGCTGGGATGACAGGTGTGCACCACCGCGCCTGGCTAATTTCTGTGTTTTCAGTAGAGACGAGGTTTCACCACGTTGGCCAGGCTGGTCTCGATCTCCTGACCTCGAGCGATCCGCTCGCCTCGGCCTCCCAAAGCGCTGGGATGACAGGCGTGAGCCACCGCGCCCGGCCACATTTCTTTCTTTAGAAATCCCTGCTTCCCGGGGCTGAGCAACACAGAAATGTCTGGTGCCGTGTCTGAGGGCACCAGCCCAGCGTCCCTGGCAGCCCCTAGATCGTCCAAGCCTGTGGCTTCAGGATCTCTGGAATCCGTCGGGACTGGGACTCAGTTCTCTCCACTCAGTTTCCCACAGCGCAAGGCTGTGTGCAGAGAGGTCGCCACCCTCCCCGGTGATCCTATTCAAAATCTCCGCAGTCTGGAACAAACGCAGAGGGTCACCGCCGGGACCAGAGTCAGAAGGGCTGGAGAGAGAGAGAGAGACAAAAAAATTAAAAAAAAAAAAAAAAATCAAGACTCAAAATCACCTGTCACAGGTAAGCAACATTCATTCATTGATTCCACACTCATGTCAGACAAGGATATATATATTTTTTTTTCTCCCCAGCAAGCAAACTCATCAGGAAAGCCAAAGGCAAAAGGAATGATGGCAACTGGCTATTTCGGCTTGGCTCCTCAACACGGATCTCAGTTTCTCTTCGTTCTCTTTCGACATCCTTGGAAAACCCAGGAAGAAGGAAGCTGCCGCCCCTTAGCATCACGCACCTGCCATACCCCTAAATCCAGTGAGGAATTTAGAGGAAGGAGGGAGCGCCCAGGACAGTGTCACATTCCTTAGGCTCACCCGTCCTTTCTTTTTTTGTTCTTGTCTTTTGAGACGGAGTCTCGCTCTGTCGCCCAGGCGGGAGTGCAGTGGCGTGATCTCAGCTCACTGCAACCTCCGCCTCCCGGGTTCACGCCATTCTCCTGCCTCAGCCTCCTGAGTAGCTGGGATGACAGGTGCCCATCACCACGCCCGGCTAATATTTGTATTTTTAGTAGAGACGGGGTTTCACCATGTTGGCCAGGCTGGTCTCGAACTCCTGACCTCAGGTGATCCGCCCACCTCAGCCTCCCAAAGTGCTGGGATTACAGGCACCTGCCACCACGCGTGGCTAATTTTTACATTTTTAATAGCGATGGGGTTTCACCATGTTGGCCAGGCTGGTCTCAAACTCCTGACCTCAGGTGATCCACAAGTGCTGGGATCACAGGCACCTGCCACCACGTCCAGCTAATTTTTGTATCTTTAGTAGAGATGGGGTTTCACCGTGTTGGCCAGGCTGGTCTCGAACTCCTGACCTCGGGTGCTCCACCCGCCTCGGCCTCCCACAGTGCTGGGATGACAGGCGTGAGCCACCCCTCTCTTTCCTACAGCCACGATTGTCTTTGGACTACCCCATTCGAGGAACTGCAACCCTTGCCTCTGGCTCGTGCCGGCTGCAGCCTGAACAACGTGCGTCCCTCCTCGCAAGCCTCGGGAGGCCGTGGTGTGGTTCAC
>JABBCR010000771.1:32197500-32235000 GCA_014849445.1 Cercopithecus mona
GCCGAGGCAGGAGGATCGCTTGAGGCCAGGGGTTCGAGACCAGCCTGGCCCACATGACAAAACCTCCATCTCTACAAAAATTACAAAACGTAGCCAGAGGTGCTGGTGGACGTCTTGGGAGGCTGAGGCGGACGGATCACTCGAGCCGGGGAGGTTAAGGCCGCAGTGAGCCGAGATGGCACCAGTGGGCTCCAGGCTGGGCGACAGAGCGAGACCTGGTCAAAATAAAGAAAGAAAGAAAGTAAACACAGCTCTATCTTCACCTGCCTCTCGATGCTGGGCTTCACCAGCCGTAGCTAGTTTGCAAATGACTCTGCACGTCATATCGTAAGATTTTTCATCGCAGAATCCCCTAAACTCAATGAGGTCAGCAGGGAAATGTATTTTCTGAGACGGAAAGAATTATTCAAAAGGGCGTCTGGATGCTCAGACGCATCAGGAAACTCCGGAAAGAGAGAAGGTGGATGAAATCACTAACCCCGTTGGATAGTAAGAGATGCCATTTCCAGGGCAGGTGCTGTGGTGGTAGAAGCGGAGAAACTGACCGAAACAGGTATACAAATGGAGTCGTTTTTATACGATAAAATGAGTATTTCGAATCGGCAGAGGACGATGGATGATTCAATAAATGGTTGTAACTAGAAATTTAGGGGGAAGAAAAGCTGGGGTTGGCCGGGCGCGGTGGCTCAGGCCTGTCATCCCAGCACTTTGGGAGGCCGAGGTGGGTGGATCACGAGGTCAGGAGTTCAAGACCGGCCTGGCCAACATGGTGAAACCCCGTCTCTACTAAAAATACAAAAACTAGCTGGACATGGTGGCAGGTACCTGTCGTCCCAGCTACTCAGGAGGCTGAGGCAGGAGAATCGCTTGAACCCGGGAGGCGGAGGTTGCAGTGAGCCGAGATCACACCACCGCACTCCAGCCTGGGCGACAGAGCGAGACTCTACCTAAAAAGAAAAATACAAAAAAAGCCTGGGTTGTCTCTCTGTCTCTCTCTCTCTCTCTGTGGTCGCCCTGAAATAATTCCAGACGAAGACAGAATTAAACATAAAAGGGAAAACCATGAACGTACGAGGAAAAACCAAGAGATATTATTATAACTTTGAGGTGGAAAACGTTTTCTAAGGACGGCGGCCACCAGGGAACATAGTGATAAATGTCTCTGGATATAGTTAAGTCAGGCACACAAAACGCAGGTTCGTGTCTGTGATGCCCAGACTCTGGGAGGCTGAGGTGGGAGAATGACGTGAGCCCAGGAGTTCGAGACCAGCCTGGGCACCACAGCAAGACTCTGTCTCTGCAAAAAAATTTAAAAAATTATCTGGGTGTGGCCGTGTGTGCCTGAGGTCCCAGCTCCTCAGGAGGCTGAGGTAGGAGAATGGCTTGACCCTGGGAAGTTGAGGGTGACGTGAGCTGTGACGGCACCACTGCCCTCCGGCCTGGGCAACACGGTGACTTCCTGTCTCAAAAGAAAAAAAAAAAAATGCTGAATCCTTCTCTATACAGCAAACCCTCCGTGAAGAAACGGAAAAGGGAATTTTATTTTATAAAATAAAGTTTATTCTATAAAATATTTTATAGAATAAATAAAGTTTATTTATTGTGGAATAAACCATGTGTGAGACGTACAGAGACAACGTGTTCATTTTGCCAACACGCAAACGGTTCTTACAGGTTGAGAGAGAGAGAAAGAGAAAAAAAAAAAAAAAATCAGGTCCGAGAACGTGAGAAAGGCTGGACGCAAACACTTTTCAGAAAAGGAAACACAAATGTTGATGAAAATCTTGGGGGCATCGCTCCAGTCTCTGTCTCCGTCTCCACGTGGCCTCCTCCTCTGTGTCTGTGTCTCCTCGTCTGTCTCTTAGGACACCTGTCATTGCATTTACGACCTGCCCTGATCCAGGAGCATCTCATTTGTGGATCCTTCACTTGTGACCAACACCTTATGTCCAAATCAGGTCCCATTCACAGGTTCTGGAATTAGGATGTGGACAGAGCTTTCTGCAAACCACTATTCAATCCATAATAAATAATGTGTCTTGGGGTCACCATTCAATCCATCACAGTTGTATCCAGTTCCCTCCGAAGTTTCTAGGGGAGGCTCCTTCCTGCCTCTCCCAGCTCCTGGGGGGTCCAGGTGTCCCTGGGCTTGTGGCCGCATCACTCCAGGTCTCCACGTGGCCTCTTTCTCTGTGTCTGGGTCTCCTCTTCTGTCTCTTAGAAGGACACCTGTCATTCTGTTTAGAGCTCAGCTAATCCAGGGTGATCTCATCTCAAGATATAGGACATGGACAGATCTTTTGAGGTCACCATCTCAACCCATTGTAACTGTGTCTGGTTCTTTCTGGAGGCTCTAAGGGAGGCTCCTTCCTGCCTCTCCCAGCTCCTGGGGGCTCCAGGTGTCCCTGGGCTTGTGGCCGCATCACTCCAGTCTCTGCCTCCGTCTCCACGTGGCCTCCTCCTCTGTGTCTGTGTCTCCTCTTCTGTCTCTTACAAGGACACCTGTCATTGGGTTTGGGACTCACTCTACTCGAGAATGATCTCATCTCAAAATCCTTGACTTAGTTCCATCTCTAAAGACCTTATATCCGAATAAGGTCCCACTCACGGGCTCAGGGAGTTGTATATAGACATGGCTTTTGGGGGAGACTGTAGTTCAATGCAAAACAATTTTATTGGGTTTCTTCTAGGGCCTTAGGGGGGGCTCCTTCCTGCCTCTCCCAGCTCCTGGGGGCTCCAGGCGTCCCTGGGCTTGTGGCCGCATCACTCCAGTCTCTGCCTCCGTCTCCACGTGGCCTCCTCCTCTGTGTCTGTGTCTCCTCTTCTGTCTCTTACAAGGACACCTGCCATTGCATTTAGGGCTCACCCAGATAATTCAGAGTGATTATCTTGATGTCCTTCTTTTAACTATATCTGCATTTAAGGACCAGCCTACACCTGGGTCATCTCATCTCTAGATCCTGCAAAGACTCTTATTTCAAATCACAAAATGCCGCTCACAGGTTCTGGGTGGATATCGTCTTTCCGGGGCCCACCAGCATGAATCCCACCACGTGTCATCCCCCCTCACCTCACCCAAGACAGCCTTGGACACTCCTACCCCGTCTGAATACCATCAAATAACAGATTCAATGCTGATGATTCACTCCACCCTTCGCTGTCATCAGGATAATGAATTTTCCGGAGCCGCACCGGGGGGCATCTGTGCTGCCTCAGGGCAGGTGCGGTCGGCCTGACACCGAGGAGACGCCCCTCTCCTTCCTGGCGATACCTTGGCCCGGAGCTGCCGACAGGATCCCCTTGTCTCTGCCTCTGTTTCTTCCTCTTTCCCTCTTTTTCCCCTTCTTTTTCTTTCTTGCTTCCTTCCTTTGTACTTTTTCTGTCTTTCTCCATCTTCTCTGTGTCTCTTTGTCTCTGTGTCTCCCTCTCTTTCTGCCTTTTTCTTTTTTCTGTCTCTTCGCCCTCCCTCCCCTTTCCTTCCTTTCTCGTTCCTTCTTTCCTTCCTTCCTTCTTTTCTCTTTCTTTCTCTGTCTCTTTCTTTCCTCTATTCTTTCTTTGTTTTTCTTTTTTCTATCTCTTCTCCCTCCCTCCCCTTTGCTCCCTTCTCCTTCCTTCTTTTCTTCCTTCTTTCTTTTATTTCTTTCTTCCTTCCTTCCTTCTTTCTTTCTTTCTGTCTTTCTTTCATCTCATTCTCTTTCTTTTTCTTCTTTCTATCTCTTCTCCCTCCCTCCCCTTTCCTTCCTTCTTTCGTTCCTTCCTGTTTTCTTTTTTCTTTCTTCCTTCTTTTCTTTCTTTTTCTTTTTTCTATCTCTTCTCCCTCCCTCCCCTTTGCTTCCTTCTCCTTCTTTCTTTCCTTCCTTCTTTTTTTATTTCTTTCTTCCTTCCTTCTTTCTTTCTCTCTCTCTTTCTTTCCTCCTTCCTTCCTTCCTTCTTTCTTTCTTTCTTCTTTCCCTCTCTTCTCTGTCTCTTTCTCTCTCTCTTTCTTTCTTTCTTCTTTCTTCCTTCCTTCCTTCCTTCTTTCTTTCTTTCTCTCTCTCTCTCTCTCTCTCTTTCTTTCCTCTCTCTTCTCTGTCTCTTTCTTTCCTTCGTTCCTTCCTTCCTTCTTTCTTTCTTTCTTTCTTTCTTTCTTTCTTTCTTTCTTTCTTTCTTCTTTCCCTCTCTTCTCTGTCTCTTTCTTTCCTCCTTCCTTCCTTCCTTCTTTCTTTCCTTTCTTTCTTCTTTCCCTCTCTTCTCTGTCTCTTTCTCTCTCTCTCTCTCTCTCTCTCTCTCTCTTTCTTTCCTCCTTCCTTCCTTCTTTCTTTCTCTCTCTCTCTGTTTCCCCCTCTCTGCTTCGTTTCCTGTGTCGTTGCTGCCTGCAAAGCACCAGCTCAGTGACTCCTGCAGGCCCAGGCTTTGCTTTGGGGAATGTCTCATCTCATCCTGCAAAATTGGCTCTTATTTCAAATCAAAAAATGCCGCTCACAGGTTCTGGGTGGATATCGTCTTTCCGGGGCCCACCAGCATGAATCCCACCACGTGTCATCCCCCCTCACCTCACCCAAGACAGCCCTGGACAGTCCTACCCCGTCTGAATACCATCAAATAACAGATTCAATGCTGATGATTCACTCCACCCTTCGCTGTCATCAGGATAATGAATTTTCCGGAGCCGCACCGGGGGGCATCTGTGCTGCCTCAGGGCAGGTGCGGTCGGCCTGACACCGAGGAGACGCCCCTCTCCTTCCTGGCGATACCTTGGCCCGGAGCTGCCGACCGGACAGGATCCCCTTGTCTCTGCCTCTGTTTCTTCCTCTTTCCCTCTTTTTCCCCTTCTCTTTCTTTCTTGCTTCCTTCCTTTGTACTTTATTTTTCTCTCTTTCTCCATCTTCTGTGTCTCTCTCTGTTTGTCTCTCCTCTTTTCTTCCTTCTTTGTATCTACTCCCTCCCTCATTCCTTTTACTTACTTCTTCTTTGTTCCCTTCTTCCTTCCTTCTTTCCTTCCCTCCCTCCCTTCTTCTTTCTTTCCTTTCTTTGTCTCTCTCTATTTATCTCTTGTCTTTCTCTTTGCCTCTGTTTCTTCCTCTTTCCCTGTTTTTCACCTTCTTTTTCTTTCTTGTTCCTTCCTTTATACTTTTTCTGTCTTTCTCCATCTTCTCTGTGTCTCTTTGTCTCTGTGTCTCCCTCTCTTTCTGCCTTTTTCTTTTTTCTGTCTCTTCGCCCTCCCTCCCCTTTCCTTCCTTTCTCGTTCCTTCTTTCCTTCCTTCCTTCTTTTCTCTGTCTTTCTCTGTCTCTTTCTTTCCTCTATTCTTTCTTTGTTTTTCTTTTTCTATCTCTTCCCTCCCTCCCCTTTGCTTCCTTCTCCTTCCTTCTTTCTTCCTTCTTTCTTTTATTTCTTTCTTCCTTCCTTCCTTCTTTCTTTCTTTCTGTCTTTCTTTCTTTCTTCTTTCTTTCCTTTGTTTCCCTCCTTCCTTCTCTCTCTCTCCTTCTTTCTTTCCTTCTTTCTTTCCTTCTTCCCTCTTCCTTCCTTCCTTCTTTCCTTCCTTCCTTCCTTCCTCTCCTTTCTTTCCTTCTTTCTTCCCTTCCTCCATTCCTTCCTTCCTTCTTTCCTTCCTTCCTTCCTTCCATCCCATCTTCTTTCTTTTCTTTCTTTCTATCCTTCTCTCTCCTATTTATCTCTTGTCTTTGTCTCTGCCTCTGTTTCTTCCTATTTCTCTCTTTTTCACGGCTTTTTCCTTCTTGCTTCCTTCCTTTATACTTTTTATTTTTCTCTCTTTCTCCATCTTCTGTCTCTCTCTGTTTGTCTCTCCCTCTTTTCTACCTTCTTTGTATCTCCTCCTCCCTCCTTCCTTTTTCCTTCCTTCTTCTTTGTTCCTTCTTCCTTCCTTCTTTCCTTCCTCCCTCCCTTCTTCTTTCTTTCCTTTCTTTGTCTCTCTCTATTTATCTCTTGTCTTTCTCTTTGCCTCTGTTTCTTCCTCTTTCCCTGTTTTTCACCTTCTTTTTCTTTCTTGTTCCTTCCTTTATACTTTTTCTGTCTTTCTCCATCTTCTGAATCTCTGTCTCTGTCTCTCCCTCTTTTCTACCTTTTTCTTTTATCAATCTCTTCTCCTCCCTCCCTTTCCTTCCTTCTCCTTCTTTCTTTCCTTTTCTCATCCTCCTCCCTCCCTCCCTTCCTTGCTTCATATACATTCTTCTCTCTCTTCTTCTTTCCTTTGTTTCTTTCTTTTCTTTTTCTTTTTCTTCCTTTTTCCTTCTTTTTTTATTTCTTTCTTCATTCCTTCTTTCTTTCTCTCTCTCTTTCTTTCCTCTCACTTTCTTTTTCTTTTTCTTTTTTCTGTCTCTTCTCCCTCCCTCCCCTTTCCTTGCTTTCTTTCCTTTCTTTCTTTCCTTTCTCTCTCTTTCTTTCCTCCCCTTCCTTCCTTTCTCTCTTTCTTTCCTCCCCTTCCTTCCTTTCTCTCTTTCTTTCCTCCCCTTCCTTCCTTCCTTTCTTTCTTTCTTTCCTT
Organism: Cercopithecus mona; assembly: GCA_014849445.1. Lineage (NCBI taxonomy): Eukaryota > Metazoa > Chordata > Mammalia > Primates > Cercopithecidae > Cercopithecus > Cercopithecus mona. The sequence goes on from JABBCR010000771.1 coordinate 32,203,980, forward strand.
CTTTCTTTCTTTTCTTCTTTCTTTCTTTCTTTCTTTCTTTTTCTTTCTTTCTTTCTTTCTTTCTTTCTTTCTTTCTTTCTTCTTTCCTCTCTCTCTTCTCTGTCTCTTTCTCTCTCTTGTATTTCTCTTACCCTCTTTCTTTTTCCTTTCTCTCCCTCTCTCTGTTTCCCCCTCTCTGCTTCGTTTCCCTGTGTCGTTGCTGCCTGCAAAGCACCAGCTCAGTGACTCCTGCAGGCCCCGGGCTTTGCTTTGGGGAATGTCCCGGCTCATCCACAAAATTGGCCCCAACGGGGACTTGCTGAGGCCACTGGGGAAGGATGGGGTTGGGGCGCTTTGGCCGGAGAAGGGGGCCAGAGGGAGAGCAGGTTCAGGGGAGAGGGGTCCAGGGGGCCGACGGTTTCCAGTGTGGACGTGTTCGTGTCAGAACGGACGGTTCTTTCCGCAGCAGGTCAGGCCACATGGTTTACATTTTACAAAAAGGCTTCTAGGAAGGAAGCAATTTCCTTTCCTGTAAGAAGTCTGCGGGCTAAACCGCCTCTCAGCTCTCTCCCTGCTTCTCCCCCTCCCTCTCCCTCATGTGTTTTTCTTGCTCTCTCTATGTAACCCTCCTCTGTTTCTGTTATCTTTCTCTCTCTCTCTCTCTCTTTCTCTATTTTCTCTTTTCTCCCTGTCTCTGTTTCTGTCTTCCGCTATCTCTGTGTTTCTCTCTTTCTCTGTCTCTTTCTCTCTCTTGTATTTCTCTTACCCTCTTTCTTTCCTTTCTCCTCTCTCTGTTTCCCCCTCTCTGCTTCGTTTCCTGTGTCGTTGCTGCCTGCAAGCACCAGCTCAGTGACTCCTGCAGGCCCAGGCTTTGCTTTGGGGAATGTCTCATCTCATCCTGCAAAATTGGCTCTTATTTCAAATCACAAAATGCTGCTCACAGGTTCTGGGTGGATAGGCTTTTCTGAGAAGGGGCCAGAGAGAGAGGTGTCCAGGGGGCCCAAGACGGTTTCCAGTGGACGTCTGAATACCATCAGAACAACGGTTCAATTTCTGCATTCAGGTCAGGCCACATGGTCATCAGGATTTTACAAAAGGCTTCGAAGGAAGCAATTTCCTTTCCTGTAATGAAGTCTGCTGCCTGCACCCGCCTCTCTCTCCCTCCTGTGTTTTCTTGCTCGCTCCGACCGGACAGGATCCCCTTGTCTCTGTTTCTGTTTCTTCTCTCTTTCCCTCTTTTTCTTCTCTTTCTTTTCTTGCTTCCTTATCTCTTTGTACTTTTCTCTGTCGCCTGTTTCTGTTCTTCTCTTTCTTTGTCTCTTTTCCCTTTGTTTCTCCTTCTTCCTTCCCTCTCTTTTCTGCCTTCTTTCTTTCCTTCTCTTTCTTTCCTTTCTTTCCTTCCTTCCTTCCTTTTCTCTTCTTCCTTCCTTCCCTCCATTTCTTTCTCCTTCTTTTATTTATCTCTTCTCTCTCTTCCTCTTTCCTTCCTTCCTTCCTTCTGCTTTTCCTTCTTGCTTCTTCTGTGTCTCTCTGTTTGTCTCTCCCTCTTTTCTACCTTCTTGTATCTCCTCCTCCCTCCCTTTCCTTCCTTCTTCTTTGTTCCCTTCTTTCTCTTTCTTCCTTCCTCCTCCTTCTTCTTTTCTTATTTATCTCTTGTCTTTCTCTTTGCCTCTGTTTCTTCCTCTCTTCCCTGTTTTTTCACCTTCCTTTTTTTCTTTTCTCTTGTTCTTTCCTTTATACTTTCTTTCTGTCTTTCTCCATCTTCTGAATCTCTGTCTCTGTCTCTCCTCTTTTTCTACCTTGCTTTCTTTCTTTCCTTTCTCTCTCTCTTTCTTCCTCCTTCCTTCCTTTCTCTCTTTCTTTCTCCCCTTCCTTCCTTTCTCTCTTTCTTTCCTCCTTCCTTCCTTCCTTTCTTTCTTTCCTTCCTTTCTTTCTTTTCTTCTTCTTTCTTTCTTTCTTTCTTCTTTCTTTCTTTTCTTTCTTTTCTTCTCTTCTTCCTTCTTTCTTCTTTCCCTCTCTTCTCTGTCTCTCTTCTCTCTCTCTTGTATTTCTCTTACCCTCTTTCTTCCTTTCTCTCCTCTCTCTGTTTCCCCCTCTCTGCTTCGTTTCCTGTGTCGTTGCTGCCTGCAAGCACCAGCTCAGTGACTCCTGCAGGCCCAGGCTTTGCTTTGGGGAATGTCCTGGCTCATCCACAAAATTGGCCCCAACGGGGACTTGCTGAGAGCCACTGGGAAGGATGGGGTTGGGGCGCTTTGGCCGGAGAAGGGGCCAGAGAGGAGATTCAGAGAGGGGTCCAGGGCCGACGGTTTCCAGTGTGGACGTGTTCGTGTCAGAACGGACGGTTCTTTCCGCAGCAGGTCAGGCCACATGGTTTACATTTTACAAAGGCTTCTAGGAAGGAAGCAATTTCCTTTCCTGTAAGAAGTCTGCAGGCTAAACCGCCTCTCAGCTCTCTCTCCTGCTTCTCCCCTCCCTCTCCCTCATGTGTTTTCTTGCTCTCTCTCTGTAACCCTCCTCTGTTTCTGTTATCTTTCTCTCTCTCTCTCTCTCTTTCTCTTTTTCTCTTTTCTCCCTGTCTCTGTTTCTGTCTTCCGCTATCTCTGTGTTTCTCTCTTCTCTGTCTCTTTCTCTCTCTTGTATTTCTCTTACCCTCTTTCTTTCCTTTCTCCTCTCTCTGTTTCCCCCTCTCTGCTTCGTTTCCTGTGTCGTTGCTGCCTGCAAGCACCAGCTCAGTGACTCCTGCAGGCCCAGGCTTTGCTTTGGGGAATGTCCCGGCTCATCCACAAAATTGGCCCCAACGGGGACTTGCTGTGGCCACTGGGGAAGGATGGGGTTGGGGCGCTTTGGCCGGAGAAGGGGGCCAGAGGGAGAGCAGGTTCAGGGGAGAGGGGTCCAGGGGGCCGACGGTTTCCAGTGTGGACGTGTTCGCGTCAGAACGGACGGTTCTTTCCGCAGCAGGTCAGGCCACATGGTTTACATTTTACAAAAAGGCTTCTCGGAAGGAAGCAATTTCCTTTCCTGTACGAAGTCTGCGGGCTAAACCGCCTCTCTGCTCTCTCCCTGCTTCTCCCCCTCCCTCTCCCTCATGTGTTTTTCTTGCTCTCTCTATGTAACCCTCCTCTGTTTCTGTTTTCTTTCTCTCTCTCTTTCTCTTTTTTTCTCTTTTCTCCCTGTCTCTGTTTCTGTCTTCCGTTATCTCTGTGTTTCTTTCTCTGTCGCCTGTTTCTGTCTTTCTTTTCTTTCTTCTTTCTTTCCTTTGTTTCTCCTTCCTTCCTTCCTCTCTCTCTCCTTCTTTCTTTCCTTCTTTCTTTCCCTTCTTCCCTCCCTTCCTTCCTTCCTTCTTTCCTTCCTTCCTTCCTTCCTCTCTCTCTCCTTCTTTCTTTCCTTCTTTCTTTCCCTTCTTCCCTCCCTTCCTTCCTTCCTTCTTTCCTTCCTTCCTTCCCTCCCATCTTCTTTCTTTCTTTCTCTCTCCCTATTTATCTCTTGTCTTTGTCTCTGCCTCTATTTCTTCCTATTTCCCTCTTTTTCACCTGCTTTTTCCTTCTTGCTTCCTTCCTTTATACTTTATTTTTCTCTCTTTCTCCATCTTCTGTGTCTCTCTCTGTTTGTCTCTCCCTCTTTTTCTACCTTCTTTGTATCTCCTCCCTCCCTCCCTTTTCCTTCCTTCTTCTTTGTTCCCTTCTTGCTTCCTTCTTTCCTTCCCTCCCTCCCTTCTTCTTTCTTTCCTTTCTTTGTCTCTCTCTATTTATCTCTTGTCTTTCTCTTTGCCTCTGTTTCTTCCTCTTTCCCTGTTTTTTCACCTTCTTTTTCTTTCTTGTTCCCTTCCTTTATACTTTTTCTGTCTTTCTCCATCTTCTGAATCTCTGTCTCTGTCTCTCCCTCTTTTTCTACCTTTTTCTTTTATCAATCTCTTCTCCCTCCCTCCCTTCCTTCCTTCTCCTTCTTTCTTTCCTTTCATCCTCCTCCCTCCCTTCCTTGCTTCATATACATTCTTCTCTCTCTTCTTTTTCCTTTGTTTCTTTCTTTCTTTCTTTCTTTCTTTCTTTCTTTCTTTCTTTCTTTCTCTTTTCCCTTTCTTTCTTCTTTCCCTCTCTGTTCTCTGTCTCTTTCTCTTGTATTTCTCTTACCCTCTTTCTTTTTCCTTCCTCTCCCTCTCTCTGTCTCCCCCTCTCTGCTTCGTTTCCCTGTGTCGTTGCTGCCTGCAAAGCACCAGCTCAGTGACTCCTGCAGGCCCCGGGCTTTGCTTTGGGGAATGTCCCGGCTCATCCACAAACTTGGCCCCAACGGGGACTTGCTGAGGCCACTGGGGAAGGATGGGGTTGGGGCGCTTTGGCCGGAGAAGGGGGCCAGAGGGAGAGCAGGTTCAGGGGAGAGGGGTCCAGGGGGCCGACGGTTTCCAGTGTGGACGTGTTCGCGTCAGAACGGACGGTTCTTTCCGCAGCAGGTCAGGCCACATGGTTTACATTTTACAAAAAGGCTTCTCGGAAGGAAGCAATTTCCTTTCCTGTAAGAAGTATGCGGGCTAAACCGCCTCTCAGCTCTCTCCCTGCTTCTCCCCCTCCCTCGCCCTCATGTGTTTTTCTTGCTCTCTCTATGTAACCCTCCTCTGTGTCTGGTATCTTTCTCTCTCTCTCTCTGTCTTTCTCTTTTTTCTCTTTTCTCCCTGTCTCTGTTTCTGTCTTCCGCTATCTCTGTGTTTCTCTCTTTCTCTGTCGCCTGTTTCTGTCTTTCTTTTCTTTCTTCTTTCTTTCCGTTGTTTCTCACTCCTTCCTTCCTCTCTATCTCCGTCTTTCTTTCGTTCTTTCTTTCCATTATTCCCTCCCTTCCGTACTTACTTATTTCCTTCCTTCCGTCCTTCCTCTCTCCTTTCTTTCCTTCTTTCTTTCCCTTCCTCCATTCCTTCCTTCCTTCTTTCCTTCCTTCCTTCCTTCCATCCCATCTTCTTTCTTTCTTTTCTTTCTATCCTTCTCTCTCCCTATTTATCTCTTGTCTTTGTCTCTGCCTCTGTTTCTTCCTATTTCTCTCTTTTTCACCGGCTTTTTCCTTCTTGCTTCCTTCCTTTATACTTTATTTTTCTCTCTTTCTCCATCTTCTGTGTCTCTCTCTGTTTGTCTCTCCCTCTTTTTCTACCTTCTTTGTATCTCCTCCCTCCCTCCTTCCTTTTCCTTCCTTCTTCTTTGTTCCCTTCTTCCTTCCTTCTTTCCTTCCCTCCCTCCCTTCTTCTTTCTTTCCTTTCTTTGTCTCTCTCTATTTATCTCTTGTCTTTCTCTTTGCCTCTGTTTCTTCCTCTTTCCCTGTTTTTTCACCTTCTTTTTCTTTCTTGTTCCCTTCCTTTATACTTTTTCTGTCTTTCTCCATCTTCTGAATCTCTGTCTCTGTCTCTCCCTCTTTTTCTACCTTTTTCTTTTATCAATCTCTTCTCCCTCCCTCCCCTTTCCTTCCTTCTCCTTCTTTCTTTCCTTTTCTCATCCTCCCTCCCTCCCTCCCTTCCTTGCTTCATATACATTCTTCTCTCTCTGCTTCTTTCCTTTGTTTCTTTCTTTCTTTTTTCTTTTTCTTCCTTTTTCCTTCTTTTTCCTTTCCTTCTTTCTTTCTCTCTCTCTTTCTTTCCTCTCACTTTCTTTTTCTTTTTCTTTTTTCTGTCTCTTCTCCCTCCCTCCCCTTTCCTTGCTTTCTTTCCTTTCTTTCTTTCCTTTCTCTCTCTCTCTTTCTTTCCTCCCCTTCCTTCCTTTCTCTCTTTCTTTCCTCCCCTTCCTTCCTTTCTCTCTTTCTTTCCTCCCCTTCCTTCCTTCCTTTCTTTCTTTCTTTCCTTCTTTCTTTCTTTTCTTCTTTCTTTCTTTCTTTCTTTCTTTTTCTTTCTTTCTTTCTTTCTTTCTTTCTTTCTCTTTTCCCTTTCTTTCTTCTTTCCCTCTCTCTTCTCTGTCTCTTTCTCTCTCTTGTATTTCTCTTACCCTCTTTCTTTTTCCTTTCTCTCCCTCTCTCTGTTTCCCCCTCTCTGCTTCGTTTCCCTGTGTCGTTGCTGCCTGCAAAGCACCAGCTCAGTGACTCCTGCAGGCCCCGGGCTTTGCTTTGGGGAATGTCCCGGCTCATCCACAAAATTGGCCCCAACGGGGACTTGCTGAGGCCACTGGGGAAGGATGGGGTTGGGGCGCTTTGGCCGGAGAAGGGGGCCAGAGGGAGAGCAGGTTCAGGGGAGAGGGGTCCAGGGGGCCGACGGTTTCCAGTGTGGACGTGTTCGTGTCAGAACGGACGGTTCTTTCCGCAGCAGGTCAGGCCACATGGTTTACATTTTACAAAAAGGCTTCTAGGAAGGAAGCAATTTCCTTTCCTGTAAGAAGTCTGCGGGCTAAACCGCCTCTCAGCTCTCTCCCTGCTTCTCCCCCTCCCTCTCCCTCATGTGTTTTTCTTGCTCTCTCTATGTAACCCTCCTCTGTTTCTGTTATCTTTCTCTCTCTCTCTCTCTCTCTTTCTCTTTTTTCTCTTTTCTCCCTGTCTCTGTTTCTGTCTTCCGCTATCTCTGTGTTTCTCTCTTTCTCTGTCGCCTGTTTCTGTCTTTCTTTTCTTTCTTCTTTCTTTCCTTTGTTTCTCCCTCCTTCCTTCCTCTCTCTCTCCTTCTTTCTTTCCTTCTTTCTTTCCCTTCTTCCCTCCTTCTTTCCTTTTTTTTCCTTTCTTTCTTTCCTTCCTTCCTTCCTTCATTCCTTCCTTCCTTCCTTCCTTCCTTCCATCCCATCTTCTTTCTTTCTTTTCTTTCTATCCTTCTCTCTCCCTATTTATCTCTTGTCTTTGTCTCTGCCTCTGTTTCTTCCTATTTCTCTCTTTTTCACCGGCTTTTTCCTTCTTGCTTCCTTCCTTTATACTTTATTTTTCTCTCTTTCTCCATCTTCTGTGTCTCTCTCTGTTTGTCTCTCCCTCTTTTTCTACCTTCTTTGTATCTCCTCCCTCCCTCCCTTTGCCTTCCTGCTTCTTTGTTCCCTTCTTGCTTCCTTCTTTCCTTCCCTCCCTCCCTTCTTCTTTCTTTCCTTTCTTCTTTCTTTCCTTTGTTTCTCCCTCCTTCCTTCTCTCTCTCCTTCTTTCTTTCCTTCTTTCTTTCCTTCTTCCCTCCTTCTTCCTTCCTTCTTTCTTTCCTTCTTTCTTCCTCTCTCCTTTCTTTCCTTCTTTCTTCCCTTCCTCCATTCTTCCTTCCTTCCTTCCTTCCTTCCTTCCATCCCATCTTCTTTCTTTCTTTTCTTTCTATCTTCTCTCTCCTATTTATCTCTTGTCTTTGTCTCTGCCTCTGTTTCTTCCTATTTCCCTCTTTTTCACCTGCTTTTTCCTTCTTGCTTCCTTCCTTTATACTTTATTTTTCTCTCTTTCTCCATCTTCTGTGTCTCTCTCTGTTTGTCTCTCCCTCTTTTTCTACCTTCTTTGTATCTCATGCCTCCCTCCTTCCTTTTCCTTCCTTCTTCTTAGTTCCCTTCTTACTACCTTCTTTCCATCCCTCCCTCCCTTCTTCTTTCTTACATTTCTTTGTCTCACTCTATTTATCTCTTGTCTTTCTCTTTGCCTCTGTTTCTTCCTCTTTCCCTGTTTTTTCACCTTCTTTTTCTTTCTTGTTCCCTTCCTTTATACTTTTTCTGTCTTTCTCCATCTTCTGAATCTCTGTCTCTGTCTCTCCCTCTTTTTCTACCTTTTTCTTTTATCAATCTCTTCTCCCTCCCTCCCCTTTCCTTCCTTCTCCTTCTTTCTTTCCTTTTTTCATTCCTCCCTCCCTCCCTCCCTTCCTTCCTTCATACCTTCTTCTCTCTCTGCTTCTTTCCTTTGTTTCTTTCTTTCTTTTTTCTTTTTCTTCCTTTTTTCCTTCTTTTTTCCTTTCTTTCTTTCCTTTCTTTCTCTTTCTTTCTTTCCTCTCGTTTGTTTCTTTCTCTCCGTCTCTCTGTGCCCCGTCTCCCCCTCTCTGCTTCCCTTTCTCTCTCTCACCCCCACACTCTCAGGCTGTCCAGAGCCTTCCCTCCGTCTCACGGTGGCCAACAGTCGTCCTGGAGACTCACTGGTGCTGGGGGCTGAGGTTCCGGATGCACGACGTGAAGAAAACAGACCGGGAACTTGTCTGAGCTCCTCTTGCCGCCCTCACTGGAACCCACGGGACTCCCCAGTCAGCCCCAGGACTGTCCGCACCTGTTCTCCAGAATCCTGATCAATAACTACATGAGGCAAGGCACATGGTAGATGCCTTGATTTAAGCAGCCACCAGGGACACATGGGTCAAAATGCCACTTTGTCCACCCTCAATATATACAATGTGTCATTGGTTCATTAACCATGAACAAAATATACAAGCATAAATAAAGTTTACGAGGATTTCCTTTCTGTTTGTTTTGTTTTGCTTTGTTTTTTTGAGACGGACTCTCGCTCTGTGGCCCAGGCTGGAGTGCAGTGGTGTGATCTCGGCTCACGGCAACCTCCGCCTCCCGGGTTCACGCGATTCTCCTGCCTCAGCCTCCCGAGTAGCTGGGATGACAGGCACCTGCCACCACATCCAGGTAATTTTTATATTTTTTAGTAGAGACGGGGTTTCTCCATGTTGGTCAGGCTGGTCTTGAACTCCCGACCTCAGGTGATGGGTCCGCCTCGGCCTCCCAAAGTGCTGGGATGACAGGTGTGGGCCACCGCACCCGGCCATTGTTTATTTTACTGTATAAAGTTAGTTTCATTTTGTTTTACCTCATTTGTGACTTTTTGTTTGTTTGTTTAAAATAAACACACTTTCAAAATCTTTTTGTGCCTTTGACTCACCGGCGCGCGGTCTCTGAGGGTGCGCATTTTAAAACATGAAATACGGAACCAAGGAATGGTCAAACTCAAGACATAAAAGCTCAGCTCCAGATGAAGGAAGCGCTTATAACCTCACCCAAAATCCTGCCAACAAGTTGCTAATTCCACATTTTTTTTTTTCATTTATTCTTCAGGGATGGCGGGAGGCTGGTAACCTGTTTTTTCTCCGTTTTTGTTTTGTTTTGTTTTGTTTTGTTTTTCTGAGGATGTTGGTATCTTTTGGTGATGGGGCAGTGGAGGCTAATATTCAAAGGCAAATGCATAGATTTCTGGCCGGGCGCGGTGGCTCACGCCTGTCAGTCATCCCAGCACTTTGGGAAGGATGACGCGGGCGGATCCCCTGAGGTCAGGAGTTCGAGACCAGCCTGGCCAACGTGGTGAAACCCCATCTCTGCTAAAAATACAAAAATTAGCCGGGCACAGTGGCAGGTGCCTGTCGTCCCAGCTATCTGGGAAGCTGAGGCAGGAGAATCGCTTGAACCCGGGAGGCAGAGGTTGCCTTGAGCTCTCATGAAATCTCCGTTGTCCAGGCTGGAAAAAATACATTTTAGACAGCATAGCTGGTAAGATCGTCCACGCCAGGTGTTGGCTTTGGAATTTTATTGCAAACTGCAAGTAAACTTTCACAAGCTGCCCCAGGTCCCCCATGTCTGAAAAGAGATGTTCGTTTCTCTTACAGGCATGGATCTTATTAAGTAGAGTTGAAGAAGAAGAAGAAGAAGAAGAGGAAGAAGGAGGAGGAGGAGGAGAAGGAGGAGGAGGAGGAGGAGGAGGAGAAGAAGAAGAAGAAGAAGAAGAAGAAGAAGAAGAAGAAGAAGAAGAAGAAGAAGAAGAAGAAGAAGAAGAAGAAGAAGAAAGGAGAAGAAGAAGAGGAAGGGGGGAAGAAGAAGAAGAAGAAGAAGGAGGAGGAGGAGGAGGAGGAGAAGAAGAAGAAGAAGAAGAAGAAGAAGAAGAAGAAGAAGAACAGGAGGAGGAGGAGGAGGAAGGAGAAGAAGAAGAAGAAGAAGAAGAAGAAGAAGAAGAAGAAGAAGAGGAGGAGGAGGAGAAGGAGGAGGAAGGAGAAGAAGAAGGGAAAATGCATTTTATTTTGAATGTATTCTTAATGTCAGAGAAAATTGTATCTGGGGCCGAGCGGCCTGGAAAATCCATAAAACAGGGTCACGTCCTGCCTTGGACAGGGAACATAAATGGAAACAGACAGTGTCCACCTCTGCAGGGCGGATATACCTGCCCCAGTTAGAGGCCCCTGAGAGCCCCGTCTTCATAGCCGGAGACAGGGATGGAGGAGGGGGGAGGAGCTGGGGCGCCCCGCGCGGGGCCGAGTGTCCGCCCAGCAATTACTGCGGACTCCGGAATCCGCCTGGGACGCAGCGCAGATGAGTCACTCTCCCCGCAGGGCAAAGACCTTGCTATTATCACCGAGACCTCGCAAAGCTCCAGGGCGCAGGCGGCGTGTTCCTGCCGGGGGTGGGGGGGGTGGACCCGGGGCCCGAGAGAACTCCCAGCGCGGGAGCGAGCCACGGGCCTGTGGGAAGCCGGTCTCCGGGTGCACCTGCCCCTCAGTAGGGTTTGCCGCTCAGCCTCCTGGCAGCGCTCAGACGTGGCCCGGGCGGGGGCCGGCGTGGGGGGAGCAGGTCCGCAGGGAGGGGAACGGCGCAGGCATCTGGCTGGGGTCGGGCTGCGGCGGCTCCCGGGGGGGCTGCGGAGGGTCCCTGGGGAAGGAGAAGCACAGCGTCGTGTTTTCTCAGCAAGAACAGGCGTCGTGTCTTTATTATGGCGGGACGGGGGTGAGGGGGCCCCGCTTTCCTGCGTCCCTCTGCGCCCTCTGCCCCCCTTTCCCTTTTCGGCCTCCTGCACCTTCTCCTCCTCCTCTTCCTCAGCCCCCTTCCCCTCTTCCTCCACCCCTGCCTCTTTCCCTCCTCCTCTCCCTCCTCCTCTCCCTCCTCCTCCGTCTTTTCCTCCTCTTGTTCCTGTTTCTCTTCTTCCTCCTCTACCTTCTCCAACCTCTTCCTCCCCCTCCTCCTCCTCGTTCTCTCCCTCCTCCTTCCCCTCCTCCTCTCCCTCCTCCTCCCCCTCCTCCTCTCCCCTCTCCTCTTTCGCTTCTCATCCTCTCTCTTCTTCCTCCTCTGTCTTCTCCAGCATCCTCCTTCCCCTCCTCTTCCCTTCCCTTTCTCTTCCTCCTCCTCCTCCTCCTCCAACTTCTTCCTCCTCTCCCTCCCCTTCCCCCTTTTCCTCCTCTTGTTCCTGTTTCTCTTCTTCATCATCCGCCTTCTCCAACCTCCTCCTTCCCCTCCTCTTCCTCCTTCTGTTTCTCTCCCTCCTCCTTCCTGTCCTCCTCTCCCTCCTCCTTTTTCTCTTTCTCCTTTTTCTCCTTCTCCCTCTCCTCTTTCTCTTTCTTCTTCTTCCCCTCCTCCTCTCCTTCCTCCTCCCCCTCCTTTTTCTCGTCCTCGTCCTTCTCTTTCTCCTCTTCCAACCACCTCCTCGTCCTCTTTGTCTCACTCCTCCTCCTTCTCCTCTTTCTCTTCCTTGTCCTCTTTCTCCTCCTCCAACCTCCTCCTCCTCCTCGTCCTCCTCCTCTTTCCTCCTCCATCTTCAATTTTTTTTTTTGACACTGAGTCTCACTCTATCATCCAGGATGGAGAGTGACGTCGGCTCACTGCAACCTCTGCCTCCCAAGTTCAAACGATTCTCCTGCCTCAGCCTCCCGAGTAGCTGGGATTACAGGCATGTGCCACCATGCCCGGCTAATTTTTGTACTTCTAGTAGAGGCGGGGTTTCACCGTGTTGGCCAGGCTGGTCTCGAACTCCTGACCTCAGGTGATCCGCCCGCCTTGGCCTCCCAAAGTGCTGGGATTACAGGTGTGAGCCACCACTCGGCCTTCTTTAAACATTTTATGAAGACCCAGAATCTAAGTCCATGTGTGATCTACACACACACATTTTACCTGGTACCCGCACCTCTTTGCTGGCCAGGACACAGCACACGGACGGGAACCATCCTCCACACAGGACGACGGCTGCGTCACTGTGACATCATCTGCTAATAGCCAGAGCCCCGAAGCCGTTGAGGATTTGGCTGGAAATTAGCTCCTGAAGGATCAGGAAGGTACTTTCTCCTAGAGGCAGGATATGTAGGAAATTAAAATCCATTTTTGGCCGAGCGCGGGGGCTCACACCTGTAATCCCAGCACTTTGGGAGGCCGAGGCAGGCGGATCATGAGGTCAGGAGTTCGAGACCAGCCTGGACAACATGGTGAAACCCCATCTCTACTAAAAATACAAAAATTAGCCAGGCTTGGTGGCAGGTGCCTGTCATCCCAGCTACTCTGGAGGCTGAGGCAGGAGAATCGCTTGAAGCCGAGAGGTGGAGGTTGCAGTGAGCCGAGATCACGCCATTGTACTCCAGCCTGGGGCACAGCTGTGTCTCAGAAAAAAAAAACAAAAAGCAAAATAAACAAAAACACACAACTTTAGGTCTGACACGGTGGCTCACACCTGTCATCTCAGCACTGGGAGGCCGAGGTAGGCAGACCACCTGAGGCCAGGAGCTCGAGACCAGCCTGACCAACATGGAGAAACCCCGTCTCCACTAAAAATACATAAATTAGCCGGGCGTAGTGCTGGACTCCTGTAGTCCCAGCTACTCAGGAGGCTGAGGCAGGAGAATGACTCGAACCCGGGGGGCAGAGTTTGCAGCGAACCGAGATCGCACCACCGCACTCCAGCCTGGGGTCGGGCTGCAGCGGCTCCCGGGGGGCTGCGGAGAGGTCCCTGGGGAAGGAGAAGCACAGCGTCGTGTTTTTTCTCAGCAAGAACAGGCGTCGTGTCTTTATTATGGCAGGGACAGGGGTGAGGGGCCCTGCTTTCCTGCGTCCCTCTGCGCCCTCTGCCCCTTCCCTTTTCGGCCTCCTGCACTTCTCCTCCTCCTCTCCTCAGCCCCCTTCCCTCTTCCTCCACCCTGCCTCTTTCCTCCTCCTCTCCTCCTCCTCTCCTCCTCCTCCGTCTTTTCCTCCTCTTGTTCCTCTGTTTCTCTTCCTCCTCCTCCACCTTCTCCAACCTCTTCCTCCCCTCCTCCTCCTCGTTCTCTCCCTCCTCCTCCTCCTCCCCCTCCTCCTCTCCCCTCTCCTCTTCTCCTCCTCATCCTCTCTCTTCTTCCTCCTCTGTCTTCTCCAGCGTCCTCCTTCCCCTCCTCTTCCCTTTCCTCTTTCTCTTCCTCCTCCTCCTCCTCCAACTTCTTCCTCCTCTACCTCCACTTCCCCCTTTTCCTACTCTTGTTCCTGTTTCTCTTCTTCCTCTTCCGCCTTCTCCAACCTCTTCCTTCCCTCTCTTCCTCCTTCTGTTTCTCTCCCTCCTCCTTCCTGTCCTCCTCTCCCTCCTCCTTTTTCTCTTTCTCCTTTTTCTCCTTCTCCCTCTCCTCTTTCTCTTTCTTCTTCTTCCCCTCCTCTCTTCCTCCTCCCCCTCCTTTTTCTCGTCCTCGTCCTTCTCTTTCTCCTCTTCCAACCACCTCCTCGTCCTCTTTGTCTCACTCCTCCTCCTTCTCCTCTTTCTCTTCCTTGTCCTCTTTCTCCTCCTCCAACCTCCTCCTCCTCCTCTTCTTTCTCCTCTTTCCTCCTCCATCTTCAATTTTTTTTTTTTGACACTGAGTCTCACTCTATCATCCAGGATGGAGTGAAGTGACGTCGGCTCTCTGCAATCTCGGCCTCCCGGGTTCAAGCGATTCTCCTGCCTCAGCCTCCCGAGTAGCTGGGATGACAGGCACCTGCCACCACGCCCGGCTAATTTTTGTATTTTTAGGAGGAGGTTTCACCATGTTGGCCAGGCTGGTCTCTGACCCCTGACCTCAGGTGATCCGCCTGCCTCGGCCTCCCAAAGTGCTGGGATTACAGGCGTGAGCCACCACTCCGGGCCTTCTTTAAACATTTTATGAAGACCCAGAATCTAAGTCCATGTGTGATCTACACACACATTTTACCTGGTACCGCACCTCTTGCTGGCCAGGACACAGCACACAGGCCAGGAACCATCCTCCACACAGGACGAGCTGCGTCACTGTGACATCATCTGCTAATAGCCAGAGCCCGAAGCCGTTGAGGATTTGGCTGGAAATTAGCTCCTGAAGGATCAGGAAGGTACTTTCTCCTAGAGGCAGGATATGTAGGAAATTAAAATCCATTTTTGGCCGGGCTGGCTCACCTGTAATCCCAGCACTTTGGGAGGCCGAGGCAGGCGGATCATGAGGTCAGGAGTTCGAGACCAGCCTGGCCAACGTGGTGAAACCCCATCTGTGCTAAAAATACAAAAATTAGCCGGGCACAGTGGCAGGTGCCTGTCGTCCCAGCTATCTGGGAAGCTGAGGCAGGAGAATCGCTTGAACCCGGGAGGCAGAGGTTGCCTTGAGCTCTCATGAAATCCCCGTTGCCCAGGCTGGAAAAAATACATTTTAGACAGCATAGCTGGTAAGATCGTCCACGCCAGGTGTTGGCTTTGGAATTTTATTGCAAACTGCAAGTAAACTTTCAATAGCTGTCCCAGGTCCCACATGTCTTAAAAGAGATGTTCGTTTCTCTTACAGGCATGGATCTTATTAAGTAGAGTTGAAGAAGAAGAAGAAGAAGAAGAAGAAGAAGAAGAAGAAGAAGAAGAAGAAGAAGAAGAAGAAGAAGAAGAAGAAGAAGGAGGAGGAGGAGGAGGCGGAGGAGGAGAGGGATTAGGAGAAGAAGAAGATGAAGAAGAAGAAGAAGAAGAAGAAGAAGAAGAAGGAAGAAGAAGAAGAAGAAGAAGGAGAAGGAGAAGAAAAAGGAGAAGGAGAAGAAAAAGGAGAAGGAGAAGGAAGAAGAAGAAGAAGAAGAAGAAGAAGAAGAAGAATAAGAAGAAGAAGAATAAAGAAGAAGGAAGGAAGGAAGGAAGGAGAAGGAAGAAGGAAGAAGGAGGAGGAAGGAGGAGGAGGAGGAGGAGAAGAAGAAGAAGAAGAAGAAGAAGAAGAAGAAGAAGAAAACAGGGTCACGTCCTGCCTTGGACAGGAACATAAATGGAAACAGACAGTGTCCACCTCTGCAGGGCGGATATACCTGCCCCAGTTAGAGGCCCTGAGAGCCCCGTCTTCATAGCCGGAGACAGGGATGGAGGAGGGGGGAGGAGCTGGGGCGCCCCGTGCGGTTCCGAGTGTCCGCCCATCAATTACTGCGGACTCCGGTATCCGCCTGGGTCGCAGAGCAGTTGAGTCACTCTCCCCGCAGGGCAAAGACCTTGCTATTATCACCGAGACCTCGCAAAGCTCCAGGGCGCAGGCGGCGTGTTCCTGCCGGGGGTGGGGGGGGTGGACCCGGGGCCCGAGAGCACACCCCGCGCGGGCGCGAGCCCCGGGCCTGTGGGACGCCGGTCTCCGGGTGCACCTGCCCCTCAGTAGGGTTTGCCGCTCAGCCTCCTGGCAGCGCTCAGACGTGGCCCGGGCGGGGGCCGGCGTGGGGGGAGCAGGTCCGCAGGGAGGGGAACAGCGCAGGCATCTGGCTGGGGTCGGGCTGCGGCGGCTCCCAGGGGGGGCTGCGGAGGGTCCCTGGGGAAGGAGAAGCACAGCGTCCTGTTTTCTCAGCAAGAACAGGCGTCGTGTCTTTATTATGGCGGGACGGGGGTGAGGGGGCCCCGCTTTCCTGCGTCCCTCTGCACCCTCTGTCCCCCTTTCCCTTTTCGGCCTCCTGCACCTTCTCCTCCTCCTCTTCCTCGGCCCCCTTCCCCTCTTCCTCCACCCCTGCCTCTTCCCCTCCTCCTCTCCCTCCTCCTCCCTCTCCTCCTCCGTCTTTTCCTCCTCTTGTTCCTGTTTCTCTTCTTCCTCCTCTCCCTACTCCAACCTCTTCCTCCCCTCCTCCTCTCCCCTCCTCTCCCTCCTCCTCTCCCTCCTCCTCCTCCCCTCCTCCTCTCTCCCTCTCCCTCCTCCTCTTCCTCTCTCTTCTTCCTCCTCCTTCTTCTCCAGCCTCTTCCTTCCCCTCCTCTTCCCTTTCCTCTTTCTCTTCCTCCTCCTCCTCCTCCAACTTCTTCCTCCTCTCCCTCCCCTTCCCCCTTTTCCTCCTCTTGTTCCTGTTTCTCTTCTTCCTCTTCCGCCTTCTCCAACCTCTTCCTTCCCCTCCTCTTCCTCCTTCTGTTTCTCTCCCTCCTCCTTCCTGTCCTCCTCTCCCTCCTCCTTTTTCTCTTTCTCCTTTTTCTCCTTCTCCCTCTCCTCTTTCTCTTTCTTCTTCTTCCCCACCTCCTCTCCTTCCTCCTCCCCCTCCTTTTTCTCTTCCTCGTTCTTCTCTTTCTCCTCCTCCAACCACCTCCTCGTCCTCTTTGTCTCACTCCTCCTCCTTCTCCTCTTTCTCTTCCTTGTCCTCGTCCTCCTCCTCCTCCCCCTCCTCCTCCTCCTCTTCTTTCTCCTCTTTCCTCCTCCATCTTCAATTTTTTTTTTTTGACACTGAGTCTCACTCTATCATCCAGGATGGAGAGAAGTGACGTCGGCTCTCTGCAATCTCTGCCTCCCGGGTTCAAGCCATTCTCCTGCCTCAGCCCCCCACCCCGAGTAGCTGGGACGACAGGCACCTGCCACCACGCCCGGCTAATTTTTGTATTTTTAGGAGAGACGGGGTTTCACCGTGTTGGCCAGGCTGGTCTCGAACTCCTCACCTCAGGTGATCCGCCTGCCTCGGCCTCCCAAAGTGCTGGGATGACAGGCGTGAGCCACCACTCCGGGCCTTCTTTAAACATTTTATGAAGACCCAGAATCTAAGTCCATGTGTGATCTACACACACACATTTTACCTGGTACCCGCACCTCTTTGCTGGCCAGGACACAGCACACGGACGGGAACCATCCTCCACACAGGACGACGGCTGCGTCACTGTGACATCATCTGCTAACAGCCAGAGCCCCGAAGCCGGTGAGGATTTGCCTGGAAATTAGCTCCTGAAGGATCAGGAAGGTACTTTCTCCTAGAGGCAGGATATGTAGGAAATTAAAATCCATTTTTGGCCGGGCGCGGTGGCTCACACCTGTCATCCCAGCACTTTGGGAGGCTGAGGCGGGCGGATCACTTGAGGTCAGGAGTTCGAGACCAGCCTGGACAATATGGTGAAACCCCGTGTCTACTAAAAATACAAAAATTAGCCAGGCTTGGTGGCAGGTGCCTGTCATCCCAGCTACTCTGGAGGCTGAGGCAGGAGAATCGCTTGAAGCCGAGAGGTGGAGGTTGCAGTGAGCCGAGATCACGCCATTGTACTCCAGCCTGGGGCACAGCTGTGTCTCAGAAAAAAAACAAAAAACAAAATAAACAAAAAAACACAACTTTAGGTCTGACACGGTGGCTCACGCCTGTCATGTCAGCACTGGGAGGCCGAGGTAGGCGGATCACCTGAGGCCAGGAGTTCGAGACCAGCCTGACCAACATGGAGAAACCCATCTCCACTAAAAATACATAAATTAGCCGGGCGTAGTGCTGGACTCCTGTAGTCCCAGCTACTCAGGAGGCTGAGGCAGGAGAATGACTCGAACCCGGGGGGCAGAGTTTGCAGCGAACCGAGATCGCACCACCGCACTCCAGCCTGGGCGACAGAGCGAGGCTCCTTGTCAAAACAAAACAAAGCAAAGCAATTTTCAGTTCTGCTGGTGGCTTCTGCTCAGAAAGAAAAAATAAACCCAAAGAAAGAAAACCCACTTGACTTCCTTTGAGTGTTTCCTCCTTCCCTCCCTTCCTCCCTCTGAGTATCTTTTTCTTCTTTTTCGAGATGGAGTTTTTCGCTTGTCGCCCAGGCTGGAGTGCAATGGCACCATCTCGGCCCACTGCAGCCTCCGCCTCCCGGGTTCAAGCGATTCTCCTGCCTCAGCCTCCCGAGTAGCTGGGGTGACAGGTATGTGCACCAGTGTGTGCAGCTAATTTTGTTCTGAGTCTCTTTCCTGAATGCTGCATGACTCTTAGCTTTTCTTTTTTTCTTCTTCTTCTTCTTTTTTTTTTTTTTTTGAGACGGATTCTTGATCTGTCGCCCAGGCTGGAGTGCGGTGGTGCAGTCTCAGCTCACTACAACCTGTGCCTCCTGGGTTCAAGCGATTCTCCCGCCTCAGCCTCCCAAGTAGCTTGGACTACAGGCACCTGCCACCACGCCTGGCTAGTTTTTGTATTTCTAATAGAGACGGGGTTTCATCATGTTGGCCAGGCTGGTCTCGAACTCCTGACCTTGGGATCCGCCCGCCTCGGCCTCCCACAGTGCTGGGGTGACAGGCGTGAGCCACTACGCCCGGCCTTATTTTTTATTTTTATTTTTTATAAGAGTCAGGGTCGTGCTCTATCGTTCAGGTTGGAGTGCGGTGAGACGACGATACCTCACTACATCTGGTCTCAGTAGCATCCACAGAAATCTCCAAATAACGCAAGTCACCCAACAGCCTCGGTCTGCTCCATCCAGAGATCTGTCTCCAGAGACGGTCAATGGTCAGCTTCTAGCCAACGGCCGTAACGTGGATGAAAAAACAAGGCCTGGATTCCAGACGTGCAGAAAATGACCTGTCACGTCAGACATTACTCATCGTCTCTTTCCAGCCTGCAGCATGACCTCAGCCCTGGGTGGGTTTCCTCTGTGCTGTCGGGTGACTCTCTGATGACTCTGACTCTCTCTCCCTGTCTCTGTCTCTCTCTCTGTGTATTTATATATATAGATATTCCACTACAGATGGTGCAAAGGTTTTGTGTACATGCTTTTCCTCTGCTGTCTAATGACCCCAAATCTCTCTCCTTCTTTCTCTCCCTTCCTTCAGCCATTTCTCTCTCACCTATCTGTCATCTACCTATTATCTATCTATCCATCTATCCATCCATCTATCTCTCTATCTATCCATCTATCTATGTATCTATCTATGTGTTATCTATCACTTATCTATCCATCCATCTACCCATTTATCATTTATCTTTTTATTTACTATTTTTCTATCCATCTATTATTTATCTATCTTTTATCTACCCATCTATCATTTATCTTTCTATTCATTTACTATTTATTGATCCATCTATTATTTATTTATCTTTTATCTATCCATCTATCATTTATCTTTATGTCCACCTATCAGTTATCTATTCATCTATTGTTTATCTATTTATCTATCTATCCATCTAAATACCCATCTACCTTTTATCTATCTATTGTTTATGTATCTATCCATCATTTATCTATCCATCTATCATTTATATATTCATTTACCATTTATCTATCTACCTATCTGTCATTTATATATCTGTGTACCCATGTATCATTTATCTATGTACCCATCTATCAATCCATCTATGATTTATCTATTTATCTACCATCTATTCTGTCCATCATTTATCTATCCATCAATCATTACCCATCTATCATTTATCTATCTATCCATCTATCACCTATCTATCCATCTATCATTTATCTATCCATCAATCATTATCCATCTATCATTTATCTATCTATCCATCTATCATCTATCTCTCTGTCTACCATTTATCTGTCTATCCATCAATCATTACCCATCCAGGTAATACATATATATATCTGTCTATATATCTATCATCTATCTAGTTATCTATCATACATCTATATATCTATTTATCTACATATCTATCAATCTTGTACTCATGTATCTATCTCTATCAATCAATCAATCAGTCATCTATCTATGTATCCCTCTCTCTCTATCCATCATCTATTTCTCTCTTCATCGTCCATCTCTCTCTCTATCCGATATCTATTTATCTATCCGCCATTGATCTATTACCTACCTATCTACCATCTATGTATATATCTATGTACATACTTAGCTATGTACATACTAGGTAAGTAGGCTACTACTACGTACTACTAGGTAAGTAGGTAGGTGTGTAGCTACCCTGTCTCATCCCTGATGCAACTAGCCACATGCTGCATGAATTAGCAAGAACTGCTGCAAACATTCGCCTCCCTAAAGCAGAACAAAGGATGCAGCACATTCTTCTCTTTGACTCTTGGGGCCACACGGTCACCACTGACAACCTCCTCAAACCCAGAACACCTTTAGGTGGGGAGGGCGACTGGTTCACACGTACTTCTCCAAATAAGCACCTGTCTTGCGCTCGCACATCAACCCCGCAACCCTCACCTCCAGACCTTCTCTGGGGACCACCTGTTTAGCATCCAGCAGATGCTACGTCCCTTTTCTAATTTTCAACGAGTCGTGGTGGAGCGTCTCTGACACTAAACAGCCAGCTCCAAACACTAAACAGGTCCCCTCCCACGTTCCATTCATGGGACTCTCCTAACCTTCTGGGGCAAAAAAAGAAAAAAGAAAAAAAAATCCTAATTCGAAGCACATTGGTCTCCAGGCACGTGTTTTGTATCAGGACCTATGAAACCAAGATGAAAATGCGAAAATATGCTTGGAAATCTAGCTTCTATCTGTCCACCTATCAGCGATCTATTCATCTATTACTTGTCTGTTTATCGATCTATGCATCGAACATCTATCTATCCATCCAATGTTTATATATCTATCCATCATTTATCTATCAATCTTTTATTATTCATCTATTATGGATCTATCTACCCATCTGTCATTTATCCATCTATTATTTATCTATTTATCTATCATTTATCTATTTATCTCTCTATCGTCTATCTCTCCGTCATCTATCATTTATCTATTCATCTATCATTTATCTATCTTTCCATCTGTCATGTATCTATTCATCTATTACTTATTTTTCTATCTATCCATCTAAATACTCCTCTATCATGTATCTATTTATCCATCTATTGTTATTGTATCTATCCATCATTTATATATTAATCTATATTTTATCTATTCATCTATCATGTGTCTATCTATCCATCTGTCATTTATTTATCATCCGTCATTTATCTATTCATCTATCATTTATCTATTCATCTATCATTTATCTATTCATCTATCATTTGTCTATTTATCCATCTATCATCTATCTCTCCATCATCTCTCATTTATCTATTCATCTATCATTTATTTATCTATCCACCTGCCATTTATCTATCTTCCATCTATCATTTATCTATTCATCTATTATTTGTCTATTCATCTATCATTTATCTATTCATCTATCATTTATTTATCTATCCATCTGCCATTTATCTATCTTCCATCTATCATTTATCTATTCATCTATTACTTATCTATCTATCCATCTAAATACTCATCTATCATGTATCTATTTATCCATCTATTGTTTATGTATTTATCCATCATTTATATATCAATCTGTATTTTATCTATTCATCTATCATGTATCTATTCATCTGTCATTTATGTATCCATCTATCATTTATCTATTCATCTATCATTTAACTATTTATCATCTATCATCTATCTGTCCATCATTTCTCATTTATCTATTCATCTATCATTTATTTATCTATCCATCTCTCATTTATCTTTCAATCTATCATTTATCTATCATCTGTCTATCTGTCCATCATCTATCATTTATCTATTCATCTATTATCTATCTATCTACCCAACTATCACTTATATATCACCCCTCTATCAATCTATCCATCTACCATCTATCTATCTATCTACCCATCTAACAATCTATCCATCTATCATCTATCTATATATCTATCTACCCATCTATCAATCTATCCATCTACCATCTATCTATCTACCCATCTAACAATCTATCCATCTATCATCTATCTATATATCTACCCATCTATCAATCTATCCATCTATTATCTGTCTGTCTGTCTATCTATCCATCTCTATCATTGATCTATCTATCTATCTATCTATCTATCTATCTATCTATCTATCTATCCATCACACCGTCCCCTCATCATTGCCCCAGTTTGCTTGGGCTCTGGAACTGGTCCAGTTGAAAAACAGCAAACACAATCACCAGAGGAGAACCTCAGGCAGGGCTTGCTGTACATCGAAGGGAAGATGGAGGTTTCAAGGAGTCAACCATGGTGACTTCAACTCTGTGCCCTTCCTTCACCAATAGCTGTGAGGTTTTCTAGTTAAGGAGGCCTCCTTGCCATCTGGAGCTGATGGACACTATTGGTGACTGCCACATTTCCAGCATTTCTTAACATTATCTTTGGAAGTAGGTTGGAAGTTAACCCAGCTCCACTCATCACTGAGAAATAAGACTGCCCATTCTTCAACCTCAGTTTCTTCATCTCCGAAGTGGGGATGTGAAGTATCTGGAAGAGATTGTTCACAATGGATGACATAGCAAAAAGATCCTCACCAGACATGGCACCTCAACCTCAGACTTTAGACTTCCCGGCCCTCAGAACCATGAGACCAATAAACTCCCATTGTGTATAAATTACCTAACCAGAGGCACAAAATAAACTAAGATGATATTCGTCATCATTTTTGTTACAGCAGCCAATGGAAGCTAATACCCCCCTTTTTTTGTTATTGTTGTTTTTGTTTGTTTTTTGTTTGTTTGTTTGTTTGTTTTTGAGACAGAGTCTCGCTCTGTGGCCCAGGCTGGAGTGCAGTGGCACAATCTCAGCTCACTGCAACCTCTGCCTCCCAGGTTCAAGCAATTCTCCTGCCTCAGCCTCCCAAGCAGTTGGGACTACAGGCGCCTGTGTCCATGCCCAGCTAATTTTTTTTGTATTTTTAGTAGAGACAGGGTGTCACTGTGTGAGCCAGGATGGTCTCGATCTCCTGGCCTCGTGATCCGCCTGCCTCAGCCTCCCAAAGTCCTGGGATTACAGGCCTGGGCCACCGAGCTCAGCCAGCTAATAGCCTTTCTAATACCCTACCTCTTCCCGGTGTCCATTAGTAACACAGGAAACACCTCATTTGTAACCAACACCTGCTCAATGTCCAGTTTGTTCAAAAGGGCTAACTCATTCAAGTATTACCGCAAACCCAAGAGAGCTTCTACCTCCCCAGTTCCTCCTCATTCTTCTCCACTCTCTGCTTCAGGAAGCTGGAAAGTGTGGACTATCTCAACGGAAACTATGAGCCCTGGTTTTCCTTTGAATTGTTGGGTTCAACCTGCAAGAGATTAGAGGTAAGTTCTGAGCCTTTTCCTCAGATTCTCTCTCTGATAAGTCACCTTGTTCAAGTCCCTCTAGGACTTCCTCCCAGGCTGTTACACTGCTCACTTTCTGCACAAATCCAGGGCTTGCAATAAGTCCTACACCCATCTTTGAACCAATTAAGGTGTCAGGATGTTCACCTGCAGGAAACTGGTTGCTTAAACCTGGAGGAGAGATAGAAGTCGTGCAGGTAGAGACAAACAATGGTCGCTGTAGGGTCCAAAGGGAGCAGCTGTCCTTACTTCTCACTGGCTGGAGCTATCTGGAGAGGGTTCCAGAAGACACATATTCGGTTAAAGCACATTTATCTCCAGGCACATGTTCTCCATCAGGACCTTCAAAACCAATGTGAAAACATGCTTGGACATCTGGCATCACAAGAAAAACAGCAAATAAACACCAGAGGAGAATCTCAGACAGGACTTGTAAAGCAGAAGGAAGACAGAGGTTTCAAGGAATGGGAGCCACATCCTGCCTCTCCTAAGCTGGTGCCATCGACTCCGTCTCCAAGCCCTTTCTTCAGTCAGATGATTGATACATAAACAGATGTACTGACTAGATAGATAGATAGATAGATAGATAGATAGATAGATAGATACATGATAGATGATTGATACGTAGATGTACTGATATAGTTAGATGATTGATACTTTGACAGATGTACTGATTGACATAGATGATTGATACATAGATGTATTGATACATAGATGGTAGATAGATAGATGATAGATAGATAGATGATAGATAGATAGATGATAGATAGATACAGGAATAGATGACTGATAAACAGATGATATAGATAGATATATAGACAGACCTAGAGAACTAGAGAGATGATAGATATAGGTAGATGATAGATATAGAGAGATGACAGATATATGGATGACAGTCAGATGATACTTAAATAGATAGAAGACAGATAGCTTTAGGTAGCAGGTAGGATAGATAGAAGATTGAGAGAGAGATGACAGAATATAAATAGATGATAGACGGATGATGGATAAATGGAGATAAACAGATGGATAGACAGAGAGACAGATATAAAGAATGGATAGATGAACGGATAGATTGATAGATGAATAGCTGGATGGAGAGATGATAGATGGATAGATGGAGAACCCAAAGGTGGATAGACGGAGACATACAGAATGGATGCATCCATCAAACCAACACCTGTTAGGTTTTCTGATCAGGAGACCTGGTTGCTATCTGGAGTTGATGACACTCTTTGTGACCATGATGTTGCCAACATTTGTGACCATGATGTTGCCAGCATTTGTTAGTTCTATCTTGAGGAGCAGGTTGGGAGTCAGTTACTGCTGCTGAGGAAAGAGACTGACTCTTCTTCAGCCTCAGTGTCTTCATCTGCGAAACGGAGAGACGACGTATCTCAAAGAGCCACAGCACAGCAAGAAGGTACTTTCTTGGGTCCGACTGGGTCATGGCCACCGGACACATCGCCACCGTTGTCCTTAAAATGCTCTACCCCGCTGCATCTGAGCACATAGGTATAAGCCACGAGTGTGCTGCAGAAAAGAACAAGCCCCCAAGGTGGGACTTGAATGGTGCATCCGTGTGCAGGTGACTCAGACGGACTGGGATAAGTTGGCTGTGGGGTACTCACCTGAGAAAAGAGCCACGCCCTGTACACCAGGCATCTGTGGCAGCCAGCTGTGAACACAGGAAATGAACCGGGTCCTTTCACACCTTCCGGCCACCCACCTGCCTTCAGGAATCTCCCACCGCCCCCAGTTCCCTTGAGTCTGCAAACCAGGCTGTTACGGACGCTGAAAAATTCGCACACAAGCGTTACCCAAGTGCTCCCAGCCGGCCCAGGTCACCTTTCGGATTCTGCCACCGTTCTCCCAGCGTGGGAAGACCCCGTGAATGTAGGAAGCCTGTGCTTTGGGGAAAGATTTTCCACACATTTTGTTTCCTGTGGAGACCAAAGGAAGCCACCTCGTCACTCGCCTGGGCTGTGACAGGACGCGGTGGATCGTCTGTTAACTGCAGAAGACTCGTAAAGACACACGGATTCATGTGCCTGTTGGTGAACGTGCCAAACTCCCACGCGTGTCGGCGAGGTCCGCAGGTGCACCTGCTTCCACGGAGGTAGACCTCAGACCCCCCGTTCTGCAAATCCTCAGCAAAGCGACCTCAGACCCCCCATTCTGCAAATCCTCAGCAAAGCGACCTCAGACCCCCCCGTTCTGCAAATCCTCAGCAAAGCGACCTCAGACCCCCCCGTTCTGCAAATCCTCAGCAAAGCGACCTCAGACCCCCCATTCTGCAAATCCTCAGCAAAGCGACCTCAGACCCCCGTTCTGCAAATCCTCAGCAGCGACCTCAGACCCCCGTTCTGCAAATCCTCAGCAAAGCGACCTCAGACCCCCCATTCTGCAAATCCTCAGCAAAGCGACCTCAGACCCCCCCGTTCTGCAAATCCTCAGCAAAGCGACCTCAGACACCCCATTTTGCAAATCCTCAGCGAAGCGGTTCATCCACGACAGCCCCAAACGGGACCTTATCTTGCTCCAACAGCCGACGAGAACGTCAAAGGAAATCCTCAAGCACGAAAATGTACGATGAGATGTATAAAGAGTTTTTTTTTTTAAATCTATGAATAAAAATCCCACACGCCAAAAAAAAAAAGCTTATCCGGACTCCTGATGTATTAATTCTCTGGCTTCATTTTTATGTCATGTTAAGATTTTTGATACAAACTTAGTACTTGTATTTTGTGAAAAAGCAAATCAAATATTTGGTTTTTGTTTAAGAAGCAAGTCAAATATTAGCTTTGAAATTCTGAGAGTTGTCAGAATAAATTACTATTGAATAAATATTTTCATATTAACTGTAAAAATATAAAATTATTATATTTAATATAATAAATTTAAATTATTTAAAAAATAATTATCATAAATTATTTTAATAAATATTTTATATACTAATTATAAACAAAATATTTATAATGTAATTATATTTTCTAATATTTTTAAATGTACTATATTATATATTTATATTTTTAACATTTTTATTATATATTTATATTTATAAAGTATGTAATATATTTAATATATTTATAAAATTATAAATATACTTAATATATTTGTTAACATATTATAAAATTAAAGTATTTTTGTAATATTTTCAAAATATTTATTAAAAATACAATTAATGTTTTCAAAATATTTATTAAATATACAACAAATATTTTTGTTAATTATAGAAATATAAATTTTATGTCATATTAAAATTTTTATACAAACTCTCAGCACTTAATTTTTTTTAAAAGTCAAATATTCCCAATAGCAAAGATTTGGAACCAACCCAAATGTCCATCAGTGACAGACTGGATTAAGAA
Source organism: Cercopithecus mona (assembly GCA_014849445.1). Taxonomy (NCBI): domain Eukaryota; kingdom Metazoa; phylum Chordata; class Mammalia; order Primates; family Cercopithecidae; genus Cercopithecus; species Cercopithecus mona. Next base: position 32,230,189 of record JABBCR010000771.1, read on the forward strand.
AATGTGGCACATATACACCATGGAATACTATGCAGCCATAAAAAAGGATGAGTTCGTGTCCTTTGTAGGGACATGGATGCAGCTGGAAACCATCATTCTCAGCAAACTATCACAAGGACAGTGGACTACAGTACCCGGTAGAGGAATCAGGAACCGATCTGTAGACGGACTGCCCTGGGGTGCAGGTGTCAGGGCTGATTGGCCGAGTCCTGTGAACTCATGTATCTGCGGCTTGGCATTGCTAGTCAAATTCAAATACTTCCCTTACCCTCACTTTCCTGGCTGTGTTTTGGGCGCCCAAGTTTCTTTTTCCACATGACTGTAAATCATTTTCATTCTCCTCAATGGTGTCTTCTCCATGCCTGATAGTCTAGGCTTCTTGGTTCTATAAACCTTTGAAATAAAAGAGCATAAAGGGTGGTTTTTTGTTTGTTTGTTTGTTTGTTTTTTGAGACAGATTTTCTCATCATCCCGGCTGCAGTGCAGCGGTGCAATCTCAGATCACTGCCATCTCCACCTCCCAGGTTCAAGAGACTCACCTGCCTCAGTCTCCTAAGTAGCTGGGATGACAGGCACCCACCACCACTCCTGGCTAATTTTCGTGTTTTTAATGGAGAGAGGGGGTTTCATCATGTTGGCCAGGCTGGTCTCGAACACCTGACCTCAGGCCATGCACCCTCCTCGGCCTCCCAAAGTGCTGGGATTACAGGCGTGAGCCACCGCGCCCGGCCTAGACTTTCTTAAGAAGACTCAAATATTAATGTATTTTTTTTGCCCTGTATTCCATCCTGGGTGTCACCCAGGACACAATTCCCCATTCCAGCAAGAGCCACTGAGTATCTTTCTGAACTGATGAGCTCATTCGCGATACACCAGGAAACTTGTGGACACAGCCCAGTTCAGACACAACATTTGCAGACAGTTACAGGGCATTGTCCAGAATGAAGCGTCAACCTCTCCACTCATATTTTGACCTTCTTGTTTTGTCGACACATGGAAGATGTCAGACATGAGGTCAAGAGATTGCCTGCCTTAACTAGACTGTTTTGGTGGGTTGGGATCCTAGAAGCAGCTTTTGTGTGCAAAATTCACTCAGTTTCACTCAAATCAAAGAAGAGATGACTGCAACACAGTTACCCACACAATCCAGACTCATAGCTCAATTACCAAGGGAAGGCCAGTTCAGTTCTCAGCGGTAAACAAAGGCACACAAAATTAAGCATTATGATAATTTATTCTTTCTCTGTTTCTGTTTTGTTTTTGTTTTGTTTTTTCCAAGACAGGGTCTTGCTTTGTCACTCAGGCTGGAGTGCAGTGGCATGATCCCACCTCACTGATGAAACCAATTAGATGCTTGGCTGATTTTTTTTTTTTTTTAAGAGAAAGATAGGGGTCTTACTATGTTGCCCAGGTTGGTCTTGAGCTCCTGGCCTCCAGTGATCCTCCTACCTTGGCCTCCCAGAGCGCTAGGGTGAGAGACACGAACCACCATATGCCCAGTCAGCTCGTTCTCACTGTGTCTTAACAGCACAATTCGGCCGGGTGCGGTGGCTCACGCCTGTCATCCCAGCACTCTGGGAGGCCGAGGCAGGTGGATCACTTGAAGTCGGGAGTTCAAGACCAGCCTGGCCAACATGATGAAACCCCGTCTCTACTAAAAATATAAAAACTAGCCGGGTGTGGTGGTGCGCGCCTGTAATCCCAGCTACTCGGGAGGCTGAGGCAGGACAATCGCTTGAACCCGGGAGGTGGAGGTTGCAGTGAGCTGAGATCGCACCACTGCACTCCCGCCTGGACGACAGAGCAAGACGCTGTCTCAAAAAAATCTATATATATGTGTATGTGTATATATTTTGGGTATGTCTATTTTTATAATATATTATAATATTATATATATTATATAGTATATATAAACATATATACAGTATATATAATTATATATTATCTATAAAATATATACATTTTATATTCTTATATTTTATATTTTATGTATATATGGCTGTGTAAAAGCACAATATTAGCAACACTATAGGGAGTGTAGGCAGCTGGGGGAGTCTTACAAGGCAGCAGAGACAAGACACAGTCTAATTATAATATATAATTATATATGTAATTATACACAGTCTATAATTGTATAATTATATATATTATCTATAATATATAATAGATCTATAATATAAATATATAATATATTATATATTATTATAATATAATATAATAATAAAATAATTACATTTATATAATATTTATATATCATTTATATATTATATAATATTTATATATTATATATTATTTATATAATAATATAATTATAATAAAATATAAGAATATATATTATTATAGATTATACATTTTATACATTATATAGATTATATAATGTATATAATCTATAATCTATTATATAATATACATAATATACCATATATAAGAGTTATATATAATCTATATATAATATGCATAATGTATATTATGTATATTATATGATGTGTATAATGTATACTACATAATGTGTATAATGTATATTGCATAATGTATGTTATATAATATGCATTAATGTATGCACATAATGCATATTATGTATATAATGCATATTATATGTAATATACATTATATGCATTATATATTATGTATATAATATATTAACTATATAATAATATACATAATATACCATATATATGAGTTATATATAATCTATATATAATATGCATAATATATTATATATTATTATACATTATATATTATATGCATTATATAATGTATATAATCTTTAATGTATCTAATCTATAATCTATACTGTATGTAATATGTAATCTATAATCTGTGATATCTATAATATATAATATATCTATAATGTTGAAACATACAAAATATATAATATAATATATCCCTATTATATAATAAATATTTCATATAATGTATTATATTATATTATATATCATATGTAAATATTATATAACATTATATATAAATATATAGATACTACATGTAATTATATATTGTAGATACTTATATATTGTATTGTAATTATATATTGTAGATAATTATAAAATGTAGATACTACATGTAATTATATATTATCTATAAAATATATTTTTTTAATATTATATATATATATATGACTGTGTAAAAGCACCATGTTAGCAACACTATAGGGAGTGCACGCGGCTGGGAGAGGCTTACAAGGAAGTAGAGACAAGACTGTGTCACTGCACATGGTAAGTATTCAATACACTGCAATATCATCATCACAAGTGGCATTTCCTACCCTGTTTCCCCTGTTCATTTCCTTACAGGAATGACTAGTAATACACACCATTATTTGTCCTTTTTATGGCAGTTCTCTGCCTTTTGCTCTCTATAATAAATTTTTACAAGTTCAAACGGAAAGAGCACATGATGGCACAATTGCCTATAACAGTGAAAACATTGCAAAGTGTGATCGTGACAAGTGGTTGCAGGATGTCAGGCAATTATCTCCTCATGTGGGAGCGGGAAATTGGAGCCCCAGATTGGAGGGAAAGTCAGGGCTGCCCATGACAATTAAATGCACGTTTTCTTCTGACCAGACAATCCGACTTCTAAGTGTCTACCCTGGAGAAACTGTCATACTCAGGCACGACATAGTATGAGGAAGAAATGCTTGTTGCAGCAAAGGCTGTGATAGCAGAGAAACGGGTAGAGTTTAATTGTTCGCCCAATGGGGAACCTGAGGGATCCATCCTGTGGATGACATCGAACAGATAAAATGCAGAAAGTGAGCCTCTGTGTGTGGCTAGAGCATATCTCCAACACAGGCTGCTGAGTGACAAAAGCAATCTGAAGAATCTCCATACTACAGTACGATGGGACACCATGAATGTTTTCACAAGTCACACAGGTGCCACAACAGGTCCAAATGCGTCTAAATGTGCGGAAAATGTTCTGGAAGGACATTAAGTGACCATGGCAGTTATCTCTGGGGAGTGGATAAGAAATGAGATGTGTCTATGTTGTTCCCAAAGCACATTTCTAAAATAATTTCTTGAATGTCAGAAAAACCAATATATTGTCTTTGAAGATGACGAGGCGAAGGCAGAGTGAACGGGAACACATAGAATAAAAATCATTTTTGTTAAAGGATGTCTGGACTTATCTACTCATCTATCCCTGCGTTCATCCACAGACCCACCCAGCTATTCATTCACACTCCCACCTATCCGTCCATCTGTTCATTCATACAACCACCCACCCACCTACTTATCCATTCATCCATCTTTCCATTTATCCATTCATCCGTCTTTCCATTCACAGGCACATCCATCCCTCCATCTACTAATCCACCCATCCACTTATCTGTACACCCATTCATCCATCCACTCATTTATCCACCCAGCCATCCACTCATTCACCTACCCACCCACCCACGATCCATCCACCCATCCATCCATGCATCCACCCATCTGTCCATCCATCTATCCACTCATCTGCTCGTCCATCATACATCCATCTATCCATCCAGCCATTTACACAACCATTAATCCACCCACCCATACATCCATCCACCCGTCCAGCTATCCATCCACCCATCCATCCATCCACCCGTCCAGCTATCCATCCATCCATCTATTCATCCATCATCTATCCATCTACTCAGATACCCATCCATCCACCCACCAATCCATTTACCCACTCATTCGTTTTTCATCCATCTATCTACTCATACACCCATCCATCCACCCATCTAACCATTCATCCACTCATCCATCTGCCCATTTATCCACTCATCCACCCATCCATCCACCCATTCACCCATTCATCCATTCATACACCTAT